>JAIFGZ020000238.1:0-218119 GCA_019925245.2 Oryza australiensis | reverse complement strand
CGTGGGCATGGTCCGGGCGCGCGGCGCGAGGCTGTGCACGGTACGGTGTCGAGCACGTGGCGCATGAAGAATAGTGCGCTTTCTAATTTTCTGATTTTCAGCTTTATTTTCCTAAATCTTTTTCCTTTCACTCAAAAAAATTCAAAATAAAATCTAATATTCCCAAAATTAGTTTAAAAATATATTTTCAAACTTTTCCCCTCATTTTATTATTTAAAAAATATTTTCACACATTTAATTTAATCCTTTTCCCTAAATTCCGAAAAAATATAATTTTGATTCGAATAATTTCTAGACTTCATATATATCTTTTTAAAATATTTTATCACTCATTTTATTCACTAATTAATATTACACAACCACCAAAATAATGTTTTGTTCCCAAATATATATTTTTATAAATCCATACCCCTTTTCCTATTTTATATTAAAATTCCCAACTCTAAACTCCAAAATTTTTCTCCCAATTGGAAATTCAAACCGTTTGGTTTTTCTCAAACATCGAGATGAATCGCTCACATATATATTTATGCAACCAAGCTGGCAAATAAGAAGCAATAAACACGATCAAGAAGCAACAAGTAAAAAGTTTTTGTAAGTTCGATTTTTAATTCCCGGTTTTAAATTCTCGATTTTCGGGCGTTACACTATGTATCGATGAATATGGGAGATGGCCGATCAGCGCGAGAGAGCATGCCACATTTCGATGATGTGGCTCGAAAAATTCTTCTTACGTGGATCCACTGGGCTAAGCTGTGAGCGGCAAGTAGTAGCCGAGGCCTTAGTTGATAAGAAGAAACTACCTCTAGGAAAAATTCCTCCTCGGCTACCTCTACCAAACTCGAACCAAGCCGTTTCCAAGATAGCGCCAATGCCAACATTAACACCGGAGGACCTTGGTGGTTTACGCAGTCGTGGCTGGTCTTAATGACTCAAAGATTTACAGTGCGACCACGGTGATCGACTCTCACTTCCCCCTCTGGAGCCAGATGAAGATGACGAGGGCAACGAAGTGACCACAAGGAGGTGTCGGTCCTTTGGGGAAGCCGCAGCCGCTTACCTTTGGATCAAAGCAATGCATCGGCTCGCCGAGTGGTTCGTCTCTCTCTATGACGGTTTGCAAGAGACAATCGGACATAGTTCTTTTATAAAAACCGAAATATATTAGAATTGTCGATTGAATTGAATTAGGGCGAGATAAACTCGGAAAGAATTCTGCGTAAATGTAGAGAGATCTTTACCACAACAATTACCCCATGTATCCTACCGGCCACCGGCATCCATCAAGGCCGCAATGTTACGAAGACTTATGAGTTTTACTATCCGGTGTCTACAGGTAGGCAATTTGGGTAGGGCATCGCCATCGGATTGCTACTATGCCAACAAGATCGAAACCCGGGGGTGGTGGACGACAAGTGGTTATGAACAAGTTGATGGACATAGAGGGCCCACCCCGGCGCATCGGGATCATAGCTGGCCCACAAAAGAGTTCGGCCTATGACAAGTGGTGGGTGGAAATAAAAAGACACCTCTTCCATCACCACTCTTCTATATACATCAACACTTTATTGCTTGACGAAATCCCTTCGGTAAGCTCTTCGCTCTTAATACTTTTTCTTTTGAATTGTCTATCTTCGCTAGTGACACTTGAATCCTTCTCTTTGCGGATGACGAGAGACGGACCCGCGGATGGCAACCAACTGCAGGGGTTGCCATCGAATACCGGCTCAGAGTCCTTCCAAATAGTTGTGAGCTTGCCCAGTTTGCAATCATCAGCTGGGAAGCGCTGAAGCTAAAGACCACATTATATGTGCAAACACGTCACTGTAGCAAGGAAGAAGAGGGCCTCTCTGCTTTGCAAAATCATCAGGTGTTCCCACGAAGAAACAAAAGAAGAAGAAGCCGAAGGTGCCTGCCAACACCTCCCATCCATTGATCCAAGCATCGATGAGTTCCTCAATCGTAGGAAGTTATGGACGAAGAGGTCTCTCGGGCCGTTGCATCAAGCGACACCGGTAACAATTCAGTCGGCCCTACACCCGACATTCCATCTCCACCAAGCCCTCCTGCTCCAAAACGGCCGGTAAGCACCTTATCTTCTAGAATCTGATTTTCAAACTATTTTTACTCAGGCCTTAACCAAATTGTCTTTGTTAGTTCAAGCGATTAGCCGGTCGCACTCCTCGCCCGGCTTCAACGGTAGTCCTCACGAACTTATCTCTCGTTTGCTTGTGTCTTTGTACTAAGCCGATCATTACTAACACTTGTCTTACGTCTAGCCCCCTCGGTCTCCATCGACCCCCCAAGCTTCAAGTGAACGCACTCAATCGGCCATGTGCAGCCACGATGCGAGGAAGTTGCCACCCCAACCAATCGGGACATCAAAGAGGTGGTGCTTGCCGGCCACGACGTCGCGAGGCTATTGTCCCAGCTAGCCCGTTGCCAAGGAAGCGGTCGTTGCGGCTCTTGCCGTACGAGTAAGCTTTATTTCCCTTCCCTTTTCTTTTAGAACTCGAAAAATCGAGACGTCCTATTCCCTACCTGATGCTCTGTCTTTGTTCACGACTCTAGCCAATTTGCTGCCTTTTGACATCAAAGAGTTCGTCGGCGAGAAGAAATCGAAGCAACTAACCCGACAAAACCGTGGTAGCCGACGAGATCAAAGAGAAGCTACAAGACATCCGTCGTCGGCTAGACATTGACGTTGACCAGTGGGTGGTGGAGTGCGGATCGGCTTGGTCTCGTTTCTATGAGGTCGAAGACAAGCTCCACGACGACCTGGCCAAGAAGATCTCGAAGGCCATCTACATCGATCAGCATCGATCTAGGCTAGAGCGGGCGATGTGCGGGATGATTGAGCGCGGCTCAAACCGATCTAGCCGCCAGGATTGATGCGGCCGTGAAAAGCGTGGTGGCGGAAAGCAAAGTTAGACGAACTCTTGGCGGGCCATCGGCCACACAAAGCGAGATCGACGAGCTCGAGCTAGAAGAAGCCAGTCCTGCCAGCTTCACTAGAGCAATGTAGGGCCAAAATTGCTGCCAGAAGCAATTGTTGGCCGATCTCCCCAAGGCTCAAGAAGATCAAAGGGGCAAGGTGACGCCACTATATAGCGCTTGGGAGAGCTAAACAAATCGGCCAAAGCGGTTCCGGCACGAGCAAGAAGATAAGGCCGTAGTCGACAAAGTTAATGCTATCAAGGAGGCAATAGCGGCTATAGACAACTTCTTGGGGTTGTAATCGTGATTTGTATTTGGCTCAAGTGTACATAACTTTGTAATCCATTTGTGTGCCACGAATCCGTTCTCATGCTTCTATCAATTCGGTTATTCTCAAGTCCCAAATGCCTCGAAAATTTTGAAAAATCCCCGAAATTAGAAGTCTTACATCTATCATTTCGACCTGTATTATATATGCCCCCTTAATTTTGTCAATGACCTCCTTAGCATTGATAAAATTAGTAAACCAAATAACTCACATCCGTCGCTAGATTGAGCTGATTTGGAAAGATCGGAGGAAAAAACCTTAGAATAAAACGACCTAAAGGCGATGTGTATATCACGCACAACACATCGGCTAACATGGATCGACAAAACCTTAGCCGAATCATGAGTTGATCCAAATACGAGATAATACTTCTTCGAGATACTTGCCATTGAGAGCCCTCCCAAATACTTCTCCATCCAATCCTTATAACATGTAGGCTCCTTTAGAGACGCATTTGTTGATCTTGAAAGGCCCCTCCCAGTTAGGTCACCACTTGCCGAATTTGTTATCCCTTGATCCAATCGGCGGTATTAATTTCAAACGAGCTCGCCCTCTTCAAAAGACTTAGGTACCACCTTCTTATTATAATGACGGGCTACTCGCTCCTTGTCCTTGGTCACTTTTCCAAAGCGCGCATCCTTGACGAACTAGGTCTTCGATTCATCCACCATTAGATTATAATAGTCATCGGTGTTGGCTGATCTTGTAGTTGAATCCTTCGTGAGCCAACGATGTTTTCCACACGAAGCTGCTTCATGTCCATAGACCAATTTGTATGGAAGCACTTGGATTGATCCATGGCAAGCCATCCGATAAGCCCATTATGATTATTGCCAATCAGTGTGCCATTGCTTTGGGTGCTCAACGATCTTCCTCTTTATCGGTTTGATCAAACTTTTATTGGAAGCTTCGCTTGCCGTTAGCTTTGAGCATAGTATGGCGAAGAATTTAACGACTTAATCCCCATGCCGTCGACAAGGCGATCAAACTCATCTAAGACAAAGATAGATCCACGATCCGTGGTAATAGTTTGAGGGACACCGAATCGTAGATAATGTGCTCCTTCACAAATTCGATTGCATCCCGAGTCAACCTTCTTCAAGGGAATTGCTTCCACTAACTTGGTAAAATAATTGATTGCCACCAATATAAACTTATGCCCTTTGATTGAGGGTAGATTAATTTGGCCGATCATATCAATTCCCTAACCTACGAATGGGCAAGGCTTGATAATGGGGTTCATAGCCAACGGCGTTCTACGGATGGCTCCAAACTTTTGGCATCCCGTGACCCTTATAATATTTGAAACAATCTTCCAGGCATAGTCGGCCAAAAGTACCCTGCTCTCCGAAGTAGCCACTTCATCTTGTGGGCCAATTGATGCGTGGCACAAATTCCTTCATGTACTTCTCCGATAGCCACTTTGGCTTGATCGGCACTTAGGCATCTAAGCAACATGCCATCAATCGTTTGATAGTATAAATCTTCATCCGACAAAACATATCGTAGAGACTTGTAACGCAATTTCCTTGAAGCCATTGGGGCAATTTTGCACATAGTTGTAGACTTCATGTCTCCGGTTGTGGTGACATGTTTGCAATTTCTATTTCGATTTCTCTCGTCATCGGCTTATAGCTGATGCCCACGAGCTAGATCATTGGCTTACGCATTTTGCTCAGTGGGATTATGTTTCAGGTTACTAGCCAAAAGTTGTCCATCAATTCTCGGCACTTTTGATAGTAGACCATCAACGTGTCATTTTGCACTCATATTCTCGATAAGCGGTTGATGACCAATAGTGAATCTCCCATTATCTCGATGGCGTTGGCTTCGACTTCCTTGGCTGATTGTAGTCCCTTGGCCACGGCCTCATATTCGGCTTGATTGTTTGTTGCATGGGGTGTGATTGAAAAGAGAACTCAAAGCTTGCCCCCTTGAAATTATTACTAAGCTTATGCCGCACCCATTTGTGCAAACCGAGCCATCAAAAGTTAAAGTCCAAGGCATGATATCCACGAGCCAATTGAATCATCTCTGTGTTCTACTACCAAATCGGCTATAGCATGTCCTTTCACTACCTTGGGGGCACGATATATTAAGTCAAACTCTGTTAAGGCAAAAATCCATTTTCCAATTTGTCCTTTCGGAAGCTGGAGTCGATATGATATACTTTACTACATCGACTTTGCATACCACATTGCACTCACTTGGATAATAGATAATGCCTTAACTTCATGCATGAAAAATACGAGGCACAAACATAACTTCTCCTTGGTGAATACCTTGTCTCGCATCCGAAGTCATCGGCTAAGATAGAAATTTGATAGAAATTTGCCTTCTCCTTCCCTTCGATCTCTGAATCAAAGCGGGCGATGGATTTGGTCGGTGACGGTATTACTTGAATGTCACCCCTTTTTGTGGAGAAATCGGGACTGGAGGGGAGCCGAGATAATCTTTTATGTTGTCCAAAGCTTTCGCATTGCTCCCCAGGTGAATGCTTGATCGGCTTTGAGCTGAAGCAAAGGTGTGAACGACTCCATCTTCTCTAATAGGTTTGCTATGAACCGTCGATAAAGTTGATTTTGCCGTTCAAGGACTGCAATGCCATCTTGTCCTTCGGAGGTTGAATCATCTTAATGGCGTTGATGCTTCTTGGTGTGACCTCAATTTCCCTCTCGTGAATAAGAAATCCCGAGAGCGCGGCCCGATCGCCAAACGCGCACTTGATAGGGTTCATCTTCGAGCCATACTTTCTTGTCCTTTCCAAAACCTGCCTTAGATCGGCTATATGGTCTCCCTAGATTTGACAACGACATCATCGATGTAGATTTCTACTAGGGAGCCGATCATGTCATGAAATATGTTATTCATGGCCCTCGGTACATAGCTCCAACATTCTTCAAGCCGAAAGTCATGACGACCCATTCGTACGGCCGATTGCTCTGGGCACTGAAAGCTATTTTATGGATGTCTTCCTCGGCCATAAAAATTTGATTGTAACTTGCGTTGCCATCCATGAAACTTATAATTTTGTGGCCAAAGGCGGCATCCACTAACAAATCGGCTATAGGCATTGGGTATTCGTCCTTAGAGGTAGCTTTATTCAAATCTCTCGAAGTCGATGCACACCCTAAGCTTGTCGTTTTTCTTTATTACCGGAACTATATTTGAAACCCATTCAGCATATCGGCGGGCCAATATAAATCCAGCGTCATATAGCCGAGTGATTTCGGCCTTGATCGCATCATACATATCGGCTTTAAACCTCACGGGAGGCTGTTTGTACGGCCGATATCCGGCTTGATAGGAAGGCGATGTACAACAATGGATCGGCTAAGACCGGGCATCTCAAAATATTCCCAAGCAAAACATTCTTTATATTCCTTTAACAATTCAACAAGCCTGGTCTTAAAATGAGAAGACAAATATTTACTAATATATGTCAGCCTAGGCCTATCTCTGGACCGATATCCACTTCTTCTAAGTCATCGGCCGACATAAAACCTTGCCCAAGTTTGTCGTCGATGTCGTCCACGATGTCCTCATTGTAGACGCTCGAGCCCTCACGGCGCCTTCAAAGTAATAATTGAGGCTATTCGTCTCCAATGGGCTGCATATCAGAATCAAACACCAAACTTTGCCGGATAGGCAATCAATACCATCGATTTCCTAAAATGGCAAATCGGCGTTAGCGACGTTGACTAACTTGTCGTAATTTGGCATGATTTCTATGTTGTCGCCTTGCCACTTGGATTAAGCTTTGGTGCATTGTGGAAGGGATGCAACGGTTGGCATGGATCCAATCCCTCCCAAGTAGCGGGCTATACGACCTCTTCCCGGTGATGACAAAAACGTAGTGGGCACGGTTTTCTTGTCGATGGTCGACTCAACATTCAAAACTCCCTTGGCCACGAAGGGTTGCCACCGAAGTCCTTGAGCACCATGCTAGTGTTGATCGGATCTTCGGCTCCTTTGCCAGCTTCGAAGGTTGCGTAAGGCATTAGGTTGACAGTAGCCCCTCCATCAACTAGCATCTTGGACATCGGCTTCCCATTGACAAATATTTTGACGTATAAGGGCTTCAAGTGCCGATTCTCGGTCCCTCGGGTTTTGTCGAAGATAGCTTGTTAGGGGACAGTACCGGTTTAGCCAAGGTTTCTTCCACTTGTATGCGCATCGGCTTGACGGCCTCAAATTCGGCCGGCAATATGAAAACCATGTTGGCCGATGCGGTGACCACTCCTTTGCCCTTCGCCGCCCTTTTGGCCTTGTCGGTTGGGCTCTCGTCGGCTGGTCATTGCTGTTTCTTGACACGCCATTGCTTTGCACCCTACCAACATTGTTGCTTTTGGATCATCCGCTGGACTTCTTCTTCCTGTCCCTCACTCTTAAGCCTCGAATTTTTCTTTTACGCGTCTTGGTGAGCAGTGTCGAAGGGCACCATTGGAGTTGACCGATTGTTCTTCATCGGCCTCCTCTTCGGCCTCTTCTTGGAAGAAGTCACAGGTGGATTGGTAGCCGAGCCAATCATGGACGGGAAGTTTCCGGTTAAGTTGAAAGGCTCGGGGACAAATCGGCTAGAACCTTCCATCGGTGGATCCCTTTATTCGTCCTCCCTGTATTCGTTGCATGCGGGCAATTTTCAAGGGTGGGCGAGTCTCATTCCTTGCTCCCGGCGAGAACCCCGAAGAACTCGCGGCACCAATGCGGATCACGGTGTCATGGCGGCGGTAGTATGCTACACCCGGTGGATGGTGTCCTCGGTATGGCTTACCGTGTCGGCTCTCTTCTTCTTCTTGACCCTACGCTAGAATCACACTCATCTGTTCATCATGTCGGGCCGACGGTGGCCGATCGGCCCGACCACAGGTGTAAACCATATTAATCGGTGTGGCTCTCACTACGGTCGGCTCTTGTTGGTCCTCGGCGAGGCGTACGCCATTCGCCACTGTCGATCAGCTCGCGCGGGATGGCTTGGCCGGTGTTGACGGGGAAGGGATTACCGTTGACCTTCATCGGCTTAGGCGATTCCTCAAACTTAATCTTCCCTGCCTCGATGGCCGATCGCTATCTGTTGGTGGAAGACCTTGCAATCGTTGGTCTTTGTGAGAGGTGATGTTGTGCCACTTGCGTACCTCTTCTTCTTGAGCGCCTCGGGCAATGGTATGACGTGGTTGGTCGGAAGCTGTATTTGTTTCTCTCTCAGCAATAGATCAAAGATCCTATCGACTTTGGTTATGTCAAAATCATATTTTTCTTCCTTAGATGATTTCTTCAACCATTGGCACGTGATGGCCTTCTTGTTTCTAGTCCACTGCTTTGCCGCCACCTCTACGTCGTTGTCACTTGAGTCGAGTGCATTGCGTAGGCGACGTGGGTGACTTTCTGAAGGTTTTCTTGGATTCTTGAAATCTTTGATCGTGGCGTCACCTTCAGGCCAAGTGGGCTAGGCTTTCAAAGTATTGAGCCGAAAACCTCTCATGGATTGGAGCCAAAAGTCCGTGAAAAGCCAAATCGGCTAGGCTGCGAGTCCGATAGCACCAAGCTATAGCAATGGTTCCTCATATCTCTAAAGCATTGAATGTAGTCTTGAACCGATTCTTCGTGCTTTTGCCTCGATGCCGGTGAGGTCCGGCGGCTTCATCTCGTGGGTGCCGAGTAGAAGTAGTGTGGAACTACTTTTCGAGATCGGCCCATCTCTGTACTGAATTGTAAGGCAAGGATGAGAACCGGGCGAAGGCCGATCCCAATAACGATAGCAGGAATAAACGCACTCGAGCGCGTGCGTAGCCGATGCCTCCTCGCATTGAGCTAGGAATCGGCGACGTGTTCATAGGTGGACAGAGTTGTCTTGCCCAGAGAACTTTGAGAAATCGGCACCTTGTACCGGTTTGGCGGGGGCACCCTCTTGAAGTATTCGGATACGGGTACCGGTACATGTTGCCGAAATCCTAGGGTTTAAGGCCGAACTGATCGCGCATGACGTCGGCAATCAGGTCGGCCTAAGGTCTATTGTCTTAAGCTTGAACTTGAGGTATCGGCTCGTGCTTGCTCGTAGTGAACGGGTCCTTGCGATGCTGGAGTGGTGGCATCTGTGGCTGGTATTGTTGCTCGTAGTGGCCTCCCGGATATTGATATTGGAACCGGTTTGCAGCGGGAGGCGGCGAGACGCGAACTAGGGCAGCTGCTCGAAAGGAGGCCAATTGCCGTTGCCATTGAGATGCGGTTCGGCGCGAAGCTACCAATCGGATCTTTGGACATGATAGGTGGCCGATTGGCGTTGAACATGTCCTTCAACTGCTCCTGGGTCACTGTTGAGATGCTGTGGCCCTGGTGTTGAGGTTGTTGCCTGACCAACATCTCAGGACACGGCTCTGAAGCCGATGCCTGTGGATTCGGCTAGATTGGTGCTCCTCCTTGGGGGTTCGGCTGTCCTAGTGGCGGAATCGATAGGCCGTGAGTAGATAGCGTCCTGTAAGGCGGGAACTGGCCGTCGGCGAAGTACGTCAGCCCCCTTGGTAGTTGCTCGGCTATCTTTGAATCAACCACGGTGCTTATCATATTGTTGAGCGTGTTAACCAATATCCCAGACTGGTTGACAAGCGCATGGTGGACAGTCGAATCGATCCGGTCCTGCAATGTGTGGGGCCCCGAATCATCCTGCTCTTGTTTGATGTCCTCCATCTTCTTCTTTCCTTTCTTGTCCTCATTAGACATGTCAAAGTCTTCGATGGAGAACTTGAATTTCTGGAGGACCACCCCAGATTTGATCTGGGTGAACGATTGCAAATAATGAGCTTCCAGCCGCTCAACCATCTGCTTGTAGTCAACTAGTTGTTCAGCCAAGCTGTTGCTCCATTGTCCTTTGGGATGACGTTTCCTTGGTCGATCTACGGAGTATTGGTGTTAGACATCGCGTCGAACTTGGAAGTCTGCACAGGTCCCACTAGGCGTGCAAAAAGCTTGTTGATGAGAAAAGCTTCCCACGCACGGCACGAGAGATTTGCTTTACTCTAGTGCAGGTCCAAGTTGATTGCCTTTGGTGGAATTCGGGCATGCCAGAGTTGGTTTGATCCTGTAATCAACAAGAAAACAAGAAAACAAGAAATATGCGTTTGGGTTAAGATTAGATCCTACTCGATCAGCTAAAGAAATCAATAAACATATAATCGTTATCCCAACACACATTTAGACCAAGTGATTGGGATAGATCGGTAGTATACCGAGACGGTATAAACCACTTCGATCCAAAAGTGCATTAGTATAAAAATTATATGCATTCATAAACCAACCGATGTCGTAGATCTAGTTTAAATCGGCTAATACTCCGCTATATTTTATAAAAATATAGTAATTTGATTTAAATGCGATAAACCTAGATCAATCATTGTTGATATGATTCAACAGATTGAGTACGACTTATGGCATTTAAATAGATTTAGATCTTAATATAAAAGGCAGCTCTAATACATCTAATAGTAATTAATACTAAAAAGACGATTAAAACAGGTAAGACCGTGAAACCCGGCACGAGTCTCTAATGGTAAGCATTATCTTGAGCAGATTTATATACCTCTAAAAGCGACTTAACGAGTCGATTTGATGCAGCATTAAGTACAAGAAGCAATACTAGATCTGTATGGGCCAATGAGAACCCCTCAAGACAGTAGACACGCCGTATAATCTAAATTAACATCCAGATCTAGCTCCATCGAGCTGCGTTTTCGAGAGAACTCAGCTAATTGCAAGATAGATCTAGATATTGTTCTAGATTATATGTCGCATATGATAACTCAAGTAGTTTATAACATCGAAATTAGGGTATCATGATGATGTAAGCACTAACCCAGACGATACAAGCCACTTGTAACAAGGAATTACCTCGTTCGAAGATCGACGTCGATGCGGCCCGAGCAAAAGCAAGAACTTGTAGAGAAAAGTAAAAACGAAAAGGTTTGGTGATGCGCCGAGATTGTATTAATCGTTGATTGATATATATTTTACAAGCCCTCGGGTCTTATTTATACCCGGATAAACAATGAGTCCGTGACGGACACGATTCCTTTACGATTAGATTACAAAACAAACCGACATTATCACAAAAGGAAACTATACAAAATATCCTAACTTAACAAATACAATTGCCGTTGTAGGACATTATCCATAGATGGCAATACCTTTAACGCACTTTGGAAACCAAATCCAATACTTTATCCTCAAGCTTTCTTTCAGGATTGGCTTCACTTCTATCTTCAATCGGAATCGGTTATCGGTTGTCCTAGTCCGACTGGACATAGCCGGCGGCTCAGACCAATTTGGACTTAGCCGACGTGTCCTCTGTTTCTCCGCGAGATCACGTTTCTCGATTCCGCTTCAATCTTAGCTTCAAACCTGGGGATTTGCTTACTAAATTTGGTCGTTAACATACGAGGAATAGGAAGTGTGTCCCATGCATTGCACGTGGCAAGTTAAATGGAGTCCCCACGCATTTATCGTATTTTTCTTCTTTGTTTTATTTATTTTCTTAGGCCCTTCGAGGCAAAATAAATGTAAACTTAGGCCATATGGTTTATCACGACACATTATTATTAATATTAGTTTTCCTTCGTGATGTTGGCTATGATATTATCTTTGGGTCTGTTTGTGCTAGCTTGATCCTAGACTAGCACTTATACGGAGGAGGTCCTATTTCAGGTCCTCATGTCTAAGTCATAGTGATCCATTAAAGCCATGACAATTCTAAAATGAGTCTTTCTTAGAGATAGGAGAAAATGTAACATTATAGTCAACTTCTTCTCTCGTGAAAACCTTTAGCCACAAGCCTTGCTTTGAATCGTTCAATATTCCCTTTAGAGTCCAGCTTGGTTTTCTAGACCCATTTGCATCCTACTGTTTTGACTCCTTTAGGAACTTCTACTAGATCCCACACTTATTTTTGGCTTATTGATTTTAATTCATCTTCAATGACTTGAAGCCACTTGGATGAGTTCTTCTTGCTTATGGCTTCTTGGATGAGGTGGAGTCATCTACCTTCCCTACATCTTCGCTCATATAAACTTCATAATAATCGGGAATGACAAATTTCTCGACATTAGTTGTAGAGCTAGAGGGTCTAGAATTACCCATTGTTGGTGGCATTACATTCTATGGCACAATTTGAATAATCGGAATATTAGTCTCTTGGATTTACTGGAATTGGAAAATTAGCCCGAATTTCCTCAAGATTAATTTCCTTATCTTGTGAGCTCCTACTTTATTTTCTAAGAAGACAGGCGTGTCTAGTCTCCACGAAGTTAGTGACATGGTCTGGACAATAAAATCGGTATCCCTTAGATCTTTATGGATATGCGATGAAATGATAGCTCACAGCCTTAGGGTCTAACTTCTTTAACTGTGGATTAAATATTCTGGCTTCTGCACAATAGCCCCACACACGTAAATAATTTAATGTCAGTTTTATTCTGGTCCATAATTCATAAGGGGTCTTTGGTACCGACTTACTTGGAATTCTGTGTAGTTGTCTTTAAGGCTTCAATACACAATTTATTTGACAGTACAATAACTTAGCATACTCGCACCATATCCATGAGTGTGCAAATTTATCGTTCTACTACTGCATTACTGCTTGAGGTTCTCCGGGCATAGAATATTGGGAAACTATGCCATGTTGCGAGAGATATAAGGAAAACAGACCAGAGATTTGCCCAAATGGAGCATATTTCCGTAATATTCACCACCATGATCTGGTCTCATGACTTTAATTTTAGCTTTATACTGATTTTCCACTTCAGCCTTAAATATCTTCAATTTCGCAAGAGATTGAGAACCATCATTAATGGGATAAATATAGCCACAACAGGAATAATCATCTACGAATGTTATGAACGAGACAAAACCATCCATGGATGTCACTGGGAATGGTCCACAAATGTCAGTGTGGATTATTTCTAGTGGACTTGTGCTTCGAGTTGCTTCTTTCTTAATTGTCTTAGCGAATTTTCCTAATGCAATCTACTCAATGACCAGTGTTAGAAAAATCTAAGGGGAGGAGTATTTCTCCTTTGATGAGGCGTTCGATTCTCCCCCTAAAAATATGGCCTGAGCAATAGCCCCTAAAATATTAGCTTTATCATTACAGACATTTATAACATTCATCACTGTCGATGCGAAAATACAGCGGCATGGGAGTTCTACTTAGCTCCAATACAGGTCCAAAAACATTGGTGTAAATGTGGTGTGCCGGTTGGTTTGATCCTGCAACTAACAAGACATGGTAAACATTAGAAGATGGTAGCCGATCGACCGATAGGCCGATATCGTATCGTGATAACCTAGCCGATGCGAGCGACTCAAATCGGTTGTAAGGTGAAAGATACTGCTCATGAGCTATATTTAGATTAGATATAACTATAAACAACTTTTCCTTAACATAATTAGTCATATAGGTCGAAGCCAATCGATGTAGCATAAGACTAAGACTATTAAAGTCAATTGTTATAAAATTATATGATCTAACTAACTAGCCAATGGACAGATATTGAAACTCATACCCAAAGCAATCATAATCAGCAGCACATATGAATGACATATAATAATTGATTCAATCTTTCTCTTAGTTTCAGGCAATTACGATAGATCGGACCTAACCGAGATAGTATTAATTGCTTGTAGCCAAGATCGAGACAAATTAAAGATTATATGGACTCCTATCATAGCCGAAGGAATAGCTTGGACAATTAGATAACATATCGGCTAAAACTCCAATATGTCCTTATATAGGACTATGAACCTTAACTAAATCTAGTAAACATGTTATAACCTCAACGAGATCGACCTAACCAAGACAAGTGCGAGGCTAATAACAAACTTAGTATATTTAAAGGATTGATCAACTTAAATAAGATGATAGATATAACCAGTTAAGCAAAATAAAGCATGTAACTTAAAGGAAAATAATTATACCAGGTAAGATCGGTGAACCCCGATACTACCCTTATTGCCAATCGAATAGCAACTTAGTTTTTGCAATTTCAATCACGACTTAGTAGGTCAAACTCAACTGGTGCAGCGGTAAGTATGAAAGAAAGGATAAAATCTAATCAAGTAGTTTTTAGGGTGGTAGATACACCAAACAATCTAAATCGTCAAGAACAGTTTAGCCGATATCGGTAAACCCTAAATGAATCAACCGATACGGGTAAACAATACTAACGACTTAGATTAGATAAAGTATATGATAACTTAGCGCTTGTATCGATCGGAATAGAGTGTCGAACTCAACCAATGGAAGCCCTAGCGCAGCCACAAGCAACTATAGACGAAACTCACCTCTTCTTTGGAGATCGAACCTAATCGATGCAGCCCAACTCGAAACAAGGACTCGTCGAGATGAAAACCTAAACAACTAGGGTGGCAATGTGTCGAAAGTGTTTATTGAACTGTTGATTATACATTATTTTTACAAGACTCGGGGTGTACATATTTATACCCATGACCATAAGCAAATCCATATCGGACATGACACGAGATCTTTCTAAAGATAAAATTACATATCCAAACCAGACTCAACTTAATCTTTCCTAAAATTATGAAAGGAAAATAATTAAACATGCCTAATTAATAGATAAATCTTCGCGTCAATTTCTTCCCGAATCTGATCCCCTTTTAGGATAGTCTTGGTTTCATCAACCGATCGACAAGTACTCGAACTCTTATTACTTTTTGGCAACCGCCGCCGATATCACTTCGTCGATACATCCCGCCAATACGTTCTCGCCAATACAATCCTATTTTTGGCCACTAAAATCACGCCGTCAATCCCGCTTCGCAACCGCTCCTTCTTTAACGGAATATGTCAAATTATGCCGTTAACAATCACATTGTCATCAAAAGATAGCAAATAGAGTTCGTCTCGTACGAAGGCAAGACCCACAACTTTATTATCAAACTTAATGTCACATGTTCTCTTTGTAAAATGACAACATAACGTGTCTCGCTAAGACTCTAAGCGAAATAAGGTTTCTCTTAATAGAGGGAGCAAATAAAACATTATTTAAGATTAAAATTGCAACTGACTAGGGAGTCGGCCTGTTTGTTTTAGCTTTCTAGGTACCTTTCCGCTTTTGCTTTCAGGAAGTGGAAAGCTAAAACAAACAACCAGCTTTCCGAGCTAGCTTTAGAAAGCTAGAAAGCTAGTTTCGAGGAAATGAATGGAAAGCTGGAAAGCGGCTGAAATGAGCTTTTTTGCGGCTTTTGGTGTCTTTGAGAAGATAAAAATTTATTACAAAAGCTAATAGTAAAGATCATCGGCCCGGATGGCGGCTTTTGGTGTCTTGAAAATTTGGAAAGTAGAAGCTCAAACAAACACGGCCGGTGTGATGTCTCCAACAACCCTCACTTCAATCTTTGCTCCCCTCTTGCTAATTTTCGCATGATACAGACTTGTCACACCCCTAAGTTTCCCCTTTTAGCCTTGATGTTATTTAAGAAATTGCACGAAGAAATCGTCGAAAAATAACCTATAGTGGAACCCCAATTAATAAATCCATTTAATAAGTGACATTAGCTTCGTGGGATTTTTCATAAATTTCCCATGCCAAAATATATTAACCGGAATTTTTGTGGAATTTTCATAGAAAATGAAATAATTTTAATAGTTGACATACAATTATCAAAATTTAATTAAATTCCAAAACCCCTTTTCTTTTCTTTTCCCTTTTCTTTTTTCCTCCCCGGCCGTGGGCTGCATTCGACCCTGCCCACGGCCGCATCCCTCCTTTCTCCCGTTGGGTCGCTGTGGACGTGGCCCAGCTAGCCGGAAGTCCGCCTCGCCTCCCTCTCTCCCGGGACCCCAACAGTGGGCCCTACCTATCGGATCCGTCCCCTACCTCCGGTGGAGAGAGCAGGGCTAACATCGCCATGCCGCTGCTCTCCTCGAACCCTTTGTGCCCACTCCACACCGCCCGGAGATCGCACTCCCTCTCATCCACTCCTCCCGTGCGCAACATAGGACGAAACGGCGGGGATTCAAAATACGAATCCGCCGACCATTCCTCTCCCCCTCTCTCCCCATGCCACCGCCATTTCCGCCGCCTCTAGACCACGTCCGAGCCTCCCATGGCTATAAATCATGCCATCGAGCTCCACTTTATCATTTCCCCAAGATGACATCAGCTCTCACGCTCTCTTTTGCTCTAGCGCCGCTGCTCTCCGCCGCTCTGGTCACCTCTAGCCGCCACGCCGTTCACCGCCGAGTCACGCCATTGCCACCATCGGGTTCACGAGATCGCGAGGAACCTCGGCCAACCCTTGGCGCTACTCTCTATCGTCGGAACTTCGTTTCCCTCGCGTGCCGGTGAGCTTCGCCTCTTTGCTTCGCCGGTGATTCACACTTGTCTTGCACCCCCTCTTCCATTCAATCCCTCTCTCTCACCTTCCTTAAGCGTCGTAGGACCCCGTTTGCTTCTTCATTCGCTGGATCGTTGTCGCATTCACCGATTCCGCTATCCTCTCCCTCCACGTAGGGAACCGCCATCATGGTGAGCTCGCCACTCCCTTTTCCTCATTCCCCTTCTCGGCCGTCCCTCCTCCCGCATGCGGCGCCTCTCCCGTACCATCGCCGCACGCCACCGCGTGGCCAACGTCGCAACCCGTCGGGTGGCGAAGCCACGCTCTTTTGCCGCGCCATCGGATTCTCGCCGGGCTGAATCCGAGCCATCCGCGTGTCGCCCGACATTGTCCGTGTCGGCGCCACTGGACGCCACGTCGGTGCTGCCCTGCCTACATGTCCGCCGCGTAGTTGCCACGTCAACGCCATGTGTGCATCACGTGGTGCACTTTTTTCCTTAGCCCATGGACTCAGTCCACCGTGTGCGGCACCCCCGCACGTCACTACAGTCGGACCCGCTTGCCGGCGTCGATCTTCCCCACACCGACGTCGGCCATCGGGCTTGCATAATAAATTGATTAAGGCTTTTCTATTTATAGCAAAATACGGTGAATCTTCTAAACTTCATAGAAAATTCATCGAGCTCCATTTTTCTATTTATAGCAAAATACGGTGAATATTCTAAAATGCATAGAAAATTCATCCAAGCTCGTTTGAGGCCATTCAAATTGTAAGAAATTCATAAAAAATGCTTGGAATCCATTAAAATGGTTTTGTTGCATGTTTCAGTAGACTTATAGCCTTGTTTTCTCGTGTGCATTGTTTGTCGCGTAGATTCAGTAATTTCAACGCTCCACTTTACTTGAAGTCATTGCGAGAGGTTCCCACGGCACAAGAGCAAGGCAAGTCATGCAGTTCTCATTGAGAATATTGTGGCTATTCGTAAAATATCTCACTTTACGTTAAAAATTGCGTTATTTTTATCTTGTCATGTTGGATGGTTCCTATAGTACTCAGCCTAGTTTGATTACCCTATGCCATTGATAACTTGGGGATTGATATGTCTAGATGTTGGATTAGAAAATGCTTATCCCTACTTAGATCAACTAACTCACTATGGGAAATATCACCACTACCCTATATTTGGGATTAATGAGAACAATTATGGGCATGTACCACCATGGTATCGATTCAACTAAAACATGCCTAATGGTGGGCTGTGGTGCATTTTGATAGACGCACCCATGGCAATTAATGACTAGTTCGCGGTAAACCCTAGAAGAATTACCATGTGTACCACAAGCCAGCGTGGGCAACGACTGGGCTTGTAGTGTAGTTTTTCCTATCCGACGTACCCAAGAAAGGGTGAGCGTAATGGAGTTTGGATAGACCACACGCAATGGCCTCTGCGGCTTTCAGATTCACATAGACACAAGGGCTGCCTACCTTGGATTTAAAGGTAGGGACAAAACTTGAAGTGTGGTACGCTTAGTTAGGGAGGGTTATGCAAAGGGTCCTGCCACAGTTCCTTTTTAGAATGTCGTGGTGGCATGTCGGCACATGGAAATGTGTCGTGGGGTTGTGTCTTGTGGGTACAGTTGTACACCCCTAATTAGAGTAAAACTATTCGAATAACCATGCCCGTGGTTATGGGCAATCAACTAGATTCACGTGATCAATCCCATCCTTAATAATTTGACTTAATGGGAATGGCATAGATTAGGTGGATGGGTTGGGCTGTCTCAATGTGGTGTAGCGTTGGATAGTGATGTTTAATACCGTTTAATTAAATTCAAAAGTTTACTTCTTTCATCTACTGTCTCTAAATGTCTCCTTTATACAAATGAACCCCTAGCCTCCTTTGGAATTACTTGCATCATACCTCCTTTTGGTATGACTTGCTGAGTGCAATGCGTAGTACTCAGTCTTGCTCTAACTACCCCACCCCAGAGCTGGAGAATTATTCAGACGAAGGATATGTGGAGGAGTAGGCTTCATCTCTACCATCGAGGATGTCCGTGGAGTGGAGTCGCCACGCTGCGATTGCCAAGATGCTCATATTAGCTCGCCTTTATTTTTCGCTGCATATATAAGACTTTTATGATGTTTTATAAGACGTGGATCGTATATCAAATTTTCGTTTGTGTACCCTGGCTGGTCCTAGACAAGGACAAATTGCACATTCAGCTTGGGAATTCCGGTCGGGAATTTCTAGGCGTGACAAGTTGGTATCGGTGCTAACCTTGACCTAGGACAAGCCAGCTGGAAACCCTAAGACGCCTCTAAAACTCCTTCATCGGGATGCCCTCTTTTGCACTTGAAGTTGTTTCAAAAAAATTGAGGAATTTTCTTCCTTTGTTTGTGGGGAAAAATGTTGACCGTTTATTCGAATAGGGTTTCTCAAGTTGGTCTAGGGTAGTAGCAATTTTGGTTAGATAGGACTTGGATCTGATTGGAGTTTTATTCGAATGTCGGTCGGAATTTATTGGGAACATGCATTAAGTCGTGTCTAGGCTCTACAGGGTGTAAATTTTTATGCTTCTTGTTATTATTATGTATTTATTGCTGTGCATTAATTTATTGCTTAGCCGAGTGTCAATAGTATTTTTATTTGGACTCATGTTAAAATGTTCTATGCATAAAAATGGCTCTTACTTGGTCGTTTACTTGAGTCATTTATTGTTTTATTTAATTTGGATTTGAGCATGCATTGATTCCTATCCTTTGTCTTGTATAGATGTCGGATCTTCCACCGACGCACCGTGGCCATGGTATGGGCGACTACGTAGCCCAGCCCGAGTCACATGGCATTCCGGTGGGATAACCGCACTACACGGAGTACACCCGATTCGCCCTCTCAACGACGAGTTCCCTCACCGCGTCAATTTGGAGGTGCACGACATCCCCACCTACCTGCCCAAGATGGTGGTCACCGCTTTTGGGGGTACATTTGAACATGCCGATCGGAGGCAACCTACTAGATGATGGCCGGGCTCCGCAAGAGGCTTGACATCGACCTCCGCAGCCGCCTCTGCTGTCGTCCAAGTCATGGCGGCTAGGGACGCGACTTTGAGGTCAGCTTCTAGGGTGAATGACACCACCTTTGGGCGCATGTGCGCCGTACTTGAGGCTTGGACATTATGCATTCAACCATGCATAGGTCATCCAAGGCCCTCAACGACAGGAGGCTGGTGGAGATCGCACGGCGAAGGATTAGGTGGCCCGCCACAAGAGGGAGAATGCCATACTCTAGAGACGTTCACCATCCAGAGGAGTCGAGATCCACATGACACTGAGGTAGTCGACTACTGCTCCCATGCGCATCCAGCTAGCGCACCGGAACCCGCCACCGGCCCTAGATTCGCTACCGGTGTTCGTCGGCCCTCACCTCCACCGTCACTAGACCCGGCACAAGGACTCACCTTCGCTCCCACGGCGGCGGCATTGGGCACCGCCGTGCGCGGTGGTTGGTTGTCTGCTAGGCCCAACTCCTCCCGTGGGACCACCACCACCGCGAGCCCGGTAGTGGCGAGACCTATCTGCTACACTCTAGGAGCTATTCGGAGGAGGACGAAGATGAGCCCATGTCAGACTTTGACTCCATCGACCGCAGGAACCGCTCCGAGCACTAGGGCCATTACCCCCTTGTTTACCCTTTCTCTTAGTTTGCTTCCATGCTAGCTTTTGTGTCTAGGTTTATTTGTGTGTTTATGGGATAGTCGGTGGACCTTACCAAATGGTTGTGGTATGACTGCTCTTAAGTAGCAGTTGAATTGTTTCTTTTTCGTAAGGATGTAAATTCATAACAGATAAATTGTAATAAAGATTAGTTCCTGAGCAACCTATTTTTCATCTCCCCATCTCCCTCTGCCTACCCCTCTCCAGATGGTGCACACAAGGAACGCCAGCCGTGCACTAGGTGATGGCAGCAGCAGCGAAGGACAAACAGGAGGGATAAATCTCAATGGCGCCAAATGCAATGGTCCACCTCCACCGCCGGTGAACCTGACCTTTGCCTAGGTGCTGGCCAACCAAACCCGAGATGTTGGCCACAACGATGCAACAAATGCAGCGAAGAACACCCGAATGATGATGCGCGGTGAAGCAAGTGCAACAACAAAGCAGAACCAACAAGCGGTCCACCACCTCCCCAATCCAAATGTTGGAGTTCCTCCGAGTCGAGCCAATGATTGGCTTCATGTCATCGAGAAGAAGCTCTACCTCCTCCAATGCACCAACCAGGAGAAGGTGGCCTTTGCCACCCACCAACTCTAAGGTCCTCCTTCGCTTGGTGGGACAACTACATGATAACCCGTCTAGAACGGATGGAAGTCACTTGGGCGGTGTTACGCCACGGCTTTAGGAAGGCATAGTTCCACGACGCGATAGTGGCACGAAGAAGAGAGAGTTTCATGCACTAAGGGAACAGGATCGTGACCGAATACCTCCACGAGTTCAACCGCCTCCCACGCTACGCACCCGAGGCGTGCACACCGATCCGAGAGGCAAGAAAAACATCCGGGCGACCTCGATGACGACCGACCAATTGCTGATCTCGAGAGATTACACCGACTTCGAGAAGTGGTAGACAAGGCTATCCGCCGGGAGGACCCGCGAAATAAAATGGACCATAAGAGAAAGGCGGCTAATTCCGAACACACCAAGGGAACAACCAGGAGGCCTCGCTTCATTGTTGGGCATCACGGTGGACCCTCCACCATGATCGTCCGCCAATATCGCCTTTACCAGCTTGGGAGTTTCAACAACAACACCAACCGTGGCAGCGGCGGCAGTGGTGGGCAACCCCATCGAACCTGGCTCCACGCCCACCAACGGATCTAGCCTCGCCACTCAACCCAAGAAGGACTTTGGGGGAAAGCCGCCAGTATGCTTCAACTACAACGAGCCCGGTCACTTCGCCGACAAGTGCCTGAAACCAAAGTGCACTAGGCCCAAGTTTGTCCAGGCGCGAGTCAACCACGCGACCAGAAGAGCCTGAGCAACACTTTAGGTTGTAATTGGTACATTCCCCGTGAACTCAATCCCTGCTACAGTATTATTTGATTCCAGTGCAACACATTCTTTCATATCCAAAAGATTTGTTGGGGAACATGGGCTAAGAAGGGAGATACTTAGCACACCGAGCGGGTTCACACCTCGGGAAATAGCTTAACATCCTTCAGCTATAGTCCCTTGGTGACAATAGAAATCAAAGGATCATGATTTCAGCCACTGATCCTCCTTGAATCCAAAGACCTAGATGTTATCCTTGGGATGGAATTGTTGATAAGGCATAAAGGGGTGATCAACTACGCAAGACGCACCATCACTCTGACCAACACAGAAGGAGAAATGGTTACCTTCCAATCTCCGATGCCGCAGAAGCATGGAGTGAGTTTGAACCAAGCTACTGGCGAGGATAAGACAATAGCGATCGAGAAAAATCCTAGGAAGTTGGAGGAATTCCTATAGTCAGAGAGTATCTAGAGATTTTCCCAGAGGATCTCATGACTATGCCACCAAAAAGGGAGATCGAGTTTCGGATTGATTTGGTGTCGGGAACAACTCTGATATACAAAAGACCCTACAGAATGGCAACCAAAAAACTGGCGGAAGTCAAGAATCAAGTCGATGAGCAGCTACAGAAAGGGTACATTCGCCCGAGCATGTCGCCTTGGGGTGCTCCTGTGATCTTCGTGGAAAAGAAAGACAAAACCAAGAATATGTGTGTCGATTATCATGCACTCCTAGACAAAGCAAAGATTAGCTCACCTTTATTTTTATTTGCATATGTAAGTCTTTTATGGTGTTTTATAAGACGTGGATCTGTATATCAAATTGTCGTTTGTGTACACCGCATTTCTGGATAGGGATGAAATGCACATTCAGCTTGGGAATTCCGGTCGGGAATTTCTAGGCGTGACAGGAATCCTGTAATGAGTTACAAATATGCACGGTGACACCTAAGTCAACCCACCAAGTATTATGGGAAAATTCAGCACAAAGGGATTCATTAACATTAGATATTTCTTCAAATTTATTGTTACCTTTCTCGGTGACCATGCTTTGAAGCATGAGCAATTCCTTTGCTAATGTCTATTTGCCTCGCGAAAAGACGGTGTGGAGTCTTAGAAAGGTTAGCTATTTTCCGAGAGCTTGAAACATCTTGCTTACTCCCATTTGACTTCGAGAGTTGTTTGGCTTGTTTTTGTGAGCGCCTTCTCCTTGATACATATTTCTTTCGCCTCTATTGTTGGCATTAGCAAGGTAGAGTTGGTTTTTAAGCTTTTTCTTCTCGGCTCTCGATGCTCTTCCTCTTCCATTGAGTATGAAATAAGCTCCCGTATAGTCCACTTTTCTTTCGAGTGTTGTAATCAATCTTAAAAGGACTTGTCATGCCCCGAGGTGTTTTCCCCTTTTAAAAATCATAAAAAGTCACAAAGAAAATTTTGGGAATTTAACCTAGAGCAAAGAAATAATTTTAAAATGTGCAATTTCTAATTGGAAATGGCATCGTAGGATTTTCTTAAATTCTACATGTCAAAATATATTAACGAGGATTTTTAGTGGATTTTTTAGAGCACTAGAAATAATTTTTAACCAATTAAAATCAAAATCGAAATTAAATAAATCCTAGGAAAATCTTTTCTTTGTCCTTTGTCCTTTTCCCGCAAATTCACGGCCTTGGAACGCCGACCCAAGCTAACGGCCCATTCCTACCACGCGCGCCTCCCTCCTCTCTCTCGCAGCTAGCCGAAGGCCGTGACCAGTTAGCCTTGCGCACGCGCGATTAAGTCTGTTTTGCCTCCTTGACCTCGGGACAGCGCGGATGGGGCCCACCTGTCAAGCTTGTCCCCCCTACCTCCGCCGCCATCGCGCTGCGCTCACGCCGTCCCCGCGGATCCGGCCACTCCCGCCTCCCCAAGCGCCCTAAAGCCGCCATAACTTCCCCCTCCCCTTGTTAGTGATATGCCCTAGAGGCAACATGGAGATGTTGGATATCACGTCAATGTTTATGTATAAATGAATAAAGTGTTATTCAGTTCCATGAAATAGACATCTTGTATTGATCAATAAGTACGTGACTTATTTATGAGACTCTTTATGTATGAATCTATTTCTAAACGATCACTGATCATATGTCATATTGTTGGAACAAATATGATTCTAAGATCGGCATGTTTATTGATTGATGATCATGTCTCATAGATCATGGGTATGGAGATACCAAATCAATAAACATGGACATATGTGTTAGAGAACACATTGTTGGATAGACCCACCATGAGACACTACAGGGAATTAATGTGCCATTAGTTGGTCTCGGGTAGTGTTGGTACAAAGTCCTTAGACTGAGATCACCATGGATTCCAACATGTGTAGTAGCCTACTTTGGGACTACCAAACGCTATTCCGTAATCGGGTAGTTATAAAGGTAGTTTTCGGGTTTGCTATGAAACATGGAGTGGGATTTGAGTGATCAAGATGGAATTTGCCCCTCCTTTGGAGAGATATCTCTGGGCCCCTCGAGGTAATGGATTATGGAAATGCATGGCCATGCTAAGTTGATTGAGGAGTCAATCAACGGACGGATAATCCAATACGGTTCGAGTGAATGGTTAAGCTATTGAAGGGATGGCACACATCTTGCCTATGGCTTAATTGGTATCGTGAGGCAAAGGGATTTGTGTACACATTACGGGTTCGAGCCGATATTATTCTTGTATACTATGGTGTCAATATGTGTTGCTAGGCGCCGCGGTTGACGTCGGCTGAGTTAGACTCGAGCCGACGATCGGCTAAGTTAGACTATAGCCGAAACCGAGTATACTTGAACCTACGGGTCGCACGCTTAAGGGGATAAGAACAGGCATTCGAGTTGGACCCGGATACGGCTCGCTCGGATAGGGATCCGATCGGATAGAGTCCTATGGGCTTACGACGTGTGGGCGGCCAACTCTATGAGATACGGATGAGATCCGATTCAAAATAGAGTCCTAATCGGCCACTAGTCCCGTCGGCCAACTCTATATAAAGGAGGGAGGGGTGGAGAGCTGCGGCATGTCAATTGCATCGCGTGCAACGAAGTCGTCGAGATCAATCTCCACAGAAACCCTCCCCACTTTCGAGCCAAACCCTAGCCTTGCATCGCGTGCTAGCACACGGGTGCTCGGTGTTCTGTCCCGGACGTGTGGATACCGGTAGAGACGCTGCTACGTTGCGCGCTCTTGATCGGCTTCGGATCGGCTGCAATCGGAGCGATCGGGCGTGGTGGAATCGGCTGCGGTCGGGCGCATCGGAGCGAGGCGTGAGAACGCGGCCGGACGACTCGAATCGGGCGATTGGCGAATCATGTCTCCGGGAATCGACTACACTTGTTCCGGATCGGATTGCCACGATTGGCTATTCCGCTGCACTCTACTCCAATCGGTAACGATCTATCGGCCCTTACTTGCAAGTGTTCTGGTTTGCGCGGTAAAAAGTTTTGTTTTCGGCTAGCGTAGCCTCCGCGTAACCCTTCGGTGGTATCGAGCTAATCTTGCTTAGTTCGGGTTTTAGATTGGATCGGAACAAGTTTTGTGCACGGGTTGATTAGATCAATCGGTTTTACGGGATCGTTGAGGAGAGTTAATGGTGATTGCGTTCCTTGATAGGGTATCGGAACAGTATAATGTGATTATGCTGAAGCTATCTCGTAGTCCGATCTTGTTTGTTGCCTCGCGCCTACGCAAACCATCTCCCTTGATAGTGTATCGGGACGGCATAATATGATTATGCCGATATGGTTTCCGTAAGCGATTTCATAGATTGGATCTATGAATTTCGTGTGGTGTTCCGGCGCGCCGTGTGCGTACCCCTTATAGGTCGTCTCGATGCCGTAGCTCGCGATAAGTAGAAAACGTTTCTACGCCTAACTTGTTTTTGCAAAGAATGCTTTGAGATGGTATGGCCCTATTGTATGTATGAGATGTATGAGATGCATGTGATGCATGTAATATTCTTTCATATGTGCAATCCCGTAATATTCTTTCATACGTGCAATGCTTGTAATATTCTTTCACGACTCGCGAGTCGATGTAAACTTCAATTAGAGCTTCTATAGTAGTAGCTTAGTTTGAAGAAATCAAGCATTCGCACTCGAAAGAACGGTGATGAAGATGGAGATCCGTACACCGGCATGGAGATGGAGATCACCATGTGAAGGGGGCCATACTATTTCACTATATGCTATTCTTCTTGCTTTCATATGTGATATGTTTGTTTGATAGGATAGCATCCCTCGCAAAATTAAGTAGTAATGATGCCCTTCCAAATGTTGCACCCGTCACCGTTATGCTCGTCAATGGTGGGTGCACAAAGCAGAGTGCTATTCTCTATCATAACACGCGGGGTATATGTCGGACATATACATGCGAGGAGCATTTGGTTTACTTAACAAGGCTATCAAAACAGCTTTTGGGCCTTGGGGCATAGGTTGGCGCCGGGCATGGAGATGCCACACCAACAACAAGAGTCACATAGAGATGTGATTAGCAAGGAGTTGCTTACCGATGTTATTAATCTTCTAGCAGTGATGCCAAAGCTCACTAGAAAATTAATTAACATGTGGATCTTGACCCAATACATAACTTAGAGGGAAGGTGGAAAATACGTAATGGGAGTCTAATGTTAAATTGTTTAACAATAGACATAGCATAAACATTATGCTAAACTTTGTTTTTTCATTGTAGAATAAATGGCGGCTAATACTACACCCAAGTGCTTTTAATTTGCGATCTATTCTCGAAAAGGAAAAATTAAATGGAACAAACTTTATGGATTGGTATCGCAACTTGAGAATTGTTCTCAAGCAAGAGCGTAAGGAGTACGTTCTTGAAGTACCCTATCCCGAGGATTTGCCAAATAATGCCACTTAACCGCACGAGAGCTTACGAGAAGCACACTAATGATGCCCTAGATATAAGCTGTCTCATGCTTGCTACAATGTCCCCCGAGCTTCGAAGCAATATGAGAGCGCGATGCTCACACTATTATTCGGGGACTGCGTGGCATGTTTGAGAACCAAGCTCGGGCCGAGAGGTTCAACACCTCAAAGTCCTTGTTTGCGTGCGAGCTTGTTGAGGGAATCCCGTCACCCGCATGTGATAAAGATGATTGGCTATATCGAGAGTCCGGAAAAACTAGGTTTTCCCTTAGCCAAGAGTTGGCTGCGATGTGATTCTCCGGTCGCTCCCTCCGAGCTTCGAGCCATTCATATTGAATTATCACATGAACAATATGGATAGGACCTTGGCTGAATTGCATGGGATGCTAAAGACAGTGAGGAGAGTATCCGAAAAACGGTCATCATGTGATGATGATGCGAAGGCTAAGCGCAAACCACTGTCAAGAAGCTTTGCACCAAGAGGAAGTTAACTCCCGATGAGATCGCGAGTGCCTCCAATGCAAAGAAGGGCAAGAAGGGGTCGGCGGCATCGAGATCTTGTTTGCTTCTATTGCATGGAGACAAGCCACTGGAAGAGGAACTCAAGAAGTACATGGAGGATCTCAAAAAGAAGCAAAGTACGACTTCGCTTCGGTATTAATGTTATAGACATTAATCTTGCTACTTCACCCTCGACTCTTGGGTATTTGATACCGGATCGGTAGCTCATATTTGCAAATCGTTGCGGGGAATGAGAAGTAGAGGATTGAGAAGGGCGAGGTGAACCTCGCGCGTCGGCAATGGAGCAAGCGTTGCTACGGTTGTTGTCGGCACGATACCACTTCATCGCCTTCGGGATTAGTTTTGGAATTAAATAATTGTTATTGTGTTCCAACACTATGTCAAAACGTTATTTCCGCTTCATGTTTGCAAGCGGAAGGATATGATTTTAGATCAATGAACAATGGTTGTTCAATATATCTCGAGAGATATGTTCTATTTTCATGCTCCATTGGTGAATGGATTATACGTTTTGAATCTTGAAGCATCTCCCATCTATAACATTAATACGAAAGGCAACTCTCTAATGACATAAACCCCACATTTATCGGCATTGTCGCTTAGGTCATATAAATAAGAAACGCATGGAGAAGCTCCATAAGGATGGATTGCTTCACTCTTTTGATTTTGAATCATTTGAGACATGTGAGTCTTGTTTACTTGGTAAGATGACAAAGGCACCTTTCACGGGACACGGTGAAAGAGCAAGTGACTTGTTGGCACTCGTACATGCCATGTATGTGGACCAATGAGCTCAACGGCGAGAGGTGGTTATCGGTACTTCATTACCTTTACCGATGACTTTAGTAGATATGGTTATATCTACTTAATGAGGCATAAGTCCGAATCCTTTGAAAAGTTCAAAGAATTCCAGAATGAAGTATCTGAATCATTTAGGGAAAACAATCAAGTTTCTACGATCGATCGTGGAGGGAATACTTGAGCCAAGAGTTTGGTAATCATCGAAAGATTGTGTAATTGTTCCACGGTTGACTCCGCCAGAACTCCGCAATGGAACGGAGTGTCCGAACGGAGAAATCGCACCTTGTTGGACATGGTGCGGTCGATGATGAGCCAAAGTGATCTTCCGTTATCCTTCTGGGATATGCTCTTGAAACATTGCGCTCACACTAAATAGAGTTCCATCTAAGTCGGTTGAAAAGACACCATATGAGATATGGACAGGCAACCCCTAGTTTGTCTTTTCTCAAAATTTGGGGATGCGAAGCTTATGTAAAACGTTTACGTCGACAAGCTCACACCCAAATCGACAAGTGCTTCTTTATGGGATATCCTAAGGAAACTAAGGGATATTACTTTTATAATCGGGAACAAGGCAAAGTGTTTGTCGCCCGACACGGTGTCTTCTTGGAGAAAGAGTTTCTTTCAAGAAGGGTTAGTGGGAGCAGGGTGCATCTTGAAGAAGTTCAAGAAACACCTAAAACGTTTCGCGACCACGGAACCACAACGGGAGGAGCAAAGTGTTGCGCCACCGGTTGTAGATACACCAGCCCAAGGAGGTGCGAAAGATCACGTCGTGCACCGACGGTACACAAGGGCGGAACAACGTGATATATTGTTGTTGGACAACGATGAACCTAAGACCTATGAGGAAGCGATGGTGGGACCCGATTCCAACAAGTGGCTTGGAGCCATGAAATCCGAAATAGAATCCATGTATGACAATCAAGTTTGGAACTTGGTTGATCCACCTGATGGTGTCAAAACCATTGAGTGCAAATGGGTTTTTAAGAAAAAGGCCGATATGGATGAAAATGTTCACATCTATAAGGCGCGATTGGTGGCGAAAGGTTTTAAACGATTCAAGGAGTTGATTATGATGAAACCTTCTCGCCCGTCGCAATGCTTAAATCTATTCGGATTATCCTAGCGATTGCTGCATATTTCGATTATGAGATATGACAGATGGATGTCAAAACGGCTTTCCTAAATGGAAACCTAAGCGAGGATGTATACATGATACAACCTCGGGTTTTGTCGATCCGAATCGCTGGAAAGATATGCAAGCTACGAAATCCATTTATGGATTGAAGCAAGCATCTCGGAGTTGGAATATTCGTTTTGATGAAGTAATCAAAAACGAAGAAGAGGCCTGTGTTTACAAAAGGTCGGTGGGAGTGCAATTGTATTTTTAATCTTATATGTGGATGACATATTATTGATTGGAAATGATATCCCTATGCTAGAATCCGTCAAGTCTTCATTGAAAAATAGTTTTTCCATGAAAGACTTAGGGAGGCAACATACATATTGGCATTCGGATCTATAGAGATAGATCCAAGAGGCTAATTGGATTAAGCCAAAGTACATACATTGACAAGGTGTTGAAAAGGTTCAACATGCATGATTCCAAAAAGGTTTCTTGCCCATGTCACATGGCATTAATCTTAGCAAGAATCGGTGTCCTCGGACACATGATGAGCGGAATAAGATGAGTATGGTTCCATATGCTTCGGCAATTGGATCCATCATGTATGCCATGCTTTGTACACGCCCGATGTCTCGTACGCTTTGAGTGCTATGAGCGAGATACATCGGATCCAGTGAATGTCACTGGATCGCTAAAAGAATATCCTTAAGTACTTGAGAAGAACTAAGGATGATTATAGATCGCAATCTGGGTTCGTGTTCTGCTGAATGGAGGCGCGACATGGAAGAGTTCCAAGCGGGGATCTTTGCTGATTCTACAACGGAGGCCGAGTACATTGCTGCTTCGAAGCCGCAAAGGAGGCTGTTTGGATCAAGAAATTTGTTTCGAGCTTGGTGTGATGACTAGTGCAACTGGTCCAATGTCTCTCTATTGTGACAATAGTGGAGCCATTGCGCAAGCCAAGGAGCCGAGGTCACATCGAAGTCCAAACACATACTTCGGCGATATCATCTCATCCGCGAGATAGTGGACAGAGGTGATGTCAAGATATGCAAAGTGCACATGGATCTCAACATAGCCGATCCGCTGAAAAACCTCTCCCTCGGCCGAAGCATGAGGCGCACACAAGAGCAATGGGTATTAAATACTTACATGATTGACTCTAGTGCAAGTGGGAGATTGTTAGTGATATGCCCTAGAGGCAACATGGAGATGTTGGATATCACGTCAATGTCTATGTATAAATGAATAAAGTGTTATTCGGTTCCATGAAATAGACATCTTGTATTGATCAATAAGTACGTGACTTATTTATGAGACTCTATATGTATGAATCTATTTCTAAACGATCCCTCGATCATATGTCATATTGGTGGAACAAATATGATTCTAAGATCGGCATGTTTATTGATTGATGATCATGTCTCATAGATCATGGGTATGGAGATACCAAATCAATAAACATGGACATATGTGTTAGAGAACACATTGTTGGATAGACCCACCATGAGACACTACAGAATTAATGTGTCATTAGTTGGTCTCGGGTAGTGTTGGTACAAAGTCCTTAGACCGAGATCACCATGGATTCCAACATGTGTAGTTATAAAGGTAGTTTTCGGGTTTGCTATGAAACATGGAGTGGGATGTGAGTGATCAAGATGGAATTTGCCCCTCCTTTGGAGAGATATCTCTGGGCCCCTCGAGGTAATAGATTATGGAAATGCATGGCCATGCTAAGTTGATTGAGGAGTCAATCAACGCATGCATAATCCAATACGGTTCGAGTGAATGGTTAAGCTATTGAAGGGATGGCACACATCTTGCCTATGGCTTAATTGGTATCGTGAGGCAAAGGGATTTGTGTACACATTACGGGTTCGAGCCGATATTATTCTTGTATACTATGGTGTCAATATGTGCTGCTAGGCGCCGTTGTTGATGTGTCGGCCGAGTTAGACTCGAGCCGACGATCGGCTAAGTTAGACTATAGCCGAAACCGAGTATACCTGAACCTACGGGTCGCACGCTTAAGGGGATAAGAACAGGCATTCGAGTTGGACCCGGATACGGCTCGCTCGGATAGGGATCCGATCGGATAGAGTCCTATGGGCTTACGACGTGTGGGCGGCCAACTCTATGAGATACGGATGAGATCCGATTCAAAATAGAGTCCTAATCGGCCACTAGTCCCGTCGGCCAACTCTATATAAAGGAGGGAGGGGTGGAGAGGCTGCGGCATGTCAATTGCATCGCGTGCAACGAAGTCGTCGAGATGAATCTCCACAGAAACCCTCCCCACTTTCGAGCCAAACCCTAGCCTTGCATCGCGTGCTAGCACACGGGTGCTCGGCGTTGTCCCCGGACGTGTGGATACCGGTAGAGGCGCGCTCGTTGCGCGCTCTTGATCGGCTTGGATCGGCTGCAATCGGAGCGATCGGGCGTGGTGGAATCGGCTACGGTCGGGCGCATCGGAGCGAGGCATGAGAACACGGCCGGACGACTCGAATCGGGCGATTGGCGAATCGGTGTCTCGGGAATCGGCTACGCGTTCGGATCGGATTGCCCGATTGGCTATTCCGCGCACTCTACTCCAATCGGTAACGATCTATCGGCCCTTACTTGCAAGTGTTCCTGGTTTGCGCGGTAAAAAGTTTTGTTTTAGGCTAGCGTAGCCTCCGCGTAACCCTTCACCGCAGCCATTACCGCCCGTTTCCCCGCTCCCACTTGTTGACGGTCATTAAGTAACGATTCCGACCATCACGGATGTTAGTGATATGCCCTAGAATCAACATGAAGATGTTGGATATCATGGTCAATGTTTATGTATCAATGAATAAAGTGTTAATCGGTTCCATGAAATAGACAACTTATATTGATCAATAAGTATGTGACTTATTTATGCGACTCTTTATGTATGAATCTATTTCTAAATGATCCTCGATCATATATCATATCAATGGAACAAATATGATTCTATGATCAGCATGTTTATTGATTGATGATCATGTCTCATAGATCATGGTATGGAGATACCAAATCAATAAACGTGGACATGTGTTAGAGAACACATTATTGAATAGACCCACTCGAGACACTACAGAAATTAATGTGCCATTAGTTGGTCTCAAGTAGTGTTGGTGCAAAGTCCTTTGACTGACATCATCATGGATTCCAACATGTGTAATGGCTCACTTAGGGACTACCAAACGCTATTCCTTAACCGGGTAGTTATAAAAGTAATTTTCGGGTTTGCTATGAAGCATGTAGTGGGATGTGAATGATCAAGATGGAATTTGCCCCTCCTATGGGAGAGATATCACCGGGCCCTCGAAGTAATGGATTACGAAAGTGCATGGCCTTGCCAAATTGATTTAGGTGTCAATCAACGGATAGATAATCCAATACGAGATCGAGTGAATGATTAAGCTATTGATAGGATGGCATGAGTCTTGCCTATAGTTTGATTGATATCGTGAGGCAAAGGAATTTGTGCACACATTATAGGTTCAACCGATATGATCCTCTTGTATACTTTGGTGTCAATACGTTTTGCTAGGGGCGCTGACGGGTCGGCGAGTTGCACTCGAGTTGAAACCAAGTATACCTGATCCTACAGGTCGTACACTTAACGGGAAAGAACAAGCATTCAAGTTTGACTCAAATACGGCTCAACTGGATAGAGATCCAATCGGACAAGGAGTCCCGATGGGCCTTTAGGCCCGATCGGCAACCCTATATAAGGAAACTATATAAGGAACCCTATATAAGCAACCCTATATAAGGAACCCTATATAACTTGACCAAGCTCCTCCATGGAAACCCTACCACGTCCGAGCCAAAACCCTAGCCGTGCATCGTGTGCTAGCACACGGGTGTTCGGAGTTACATCCCTGGATGTGTGGATACCGATAGAGACATCACTACGTTGCGGCGTTATTCGGTGACATTGAATCTCATCAAGATCCAATTAGCCGAATTCAATTAGGCGATTTGGGTCACGGTTAGCGGAGTGCGAGGGTCGAGCGGGCGGCTCGGCGTCATCGGCATCGGGAACCGGCGTGACGTCATCGGTATCGGTGGTTTCTAACACCACTAGGCAGTTCGATGGCACGCGTGGAGTTTGGCGGGGTCGGGCGAGACGACCCGGAATCGCCGTCGGGCCGGATGAGACACGTCGGGGTCGGCGGGTCGGGCGATTCGGACCCGGGTCGCCGGAACCTTTCTAGGGTCGCTAGAAGGTTTTGGGGTCGCGAAGCTGATTCCGAGGTCATCGAGGACTTGTCCGAAGTTGGCAAGCAACATATTGACTATTTTCGCTGCATTGCACATCGGTAGCTAACGATCTATGGACCCTTACTTGCAAGCTATCTTGGATTGCGCGGTAGAAAAATTTTGATTTATGCTATCATAGCTTTCGTGTTCTCCTTCAATAGACGTCGGAAATAAAAGGAAAATAGCGTCGGCTACTAGCATTTAGGTTTAGAATTAATAAAGTTCCACATGTCCTTGGACTTTAGATGCTTGCGGGAACATTTATCACTTAATCGAAGCAAAGTCGAGCCCGCGTGGCAAAGAAACACAACTCCAACCAATTAGCGATCACCACGTCGGATTCCCACGGATCTAAGGGCCCACAAGTTGGATGAAACCGACTTAGGATGGGACCAAACCACTGGAACTGCCTTAAGGGCCCACATGGCAGCCTCAGGAGAATGGCGGTGGTGAAAGGCGGTTGTGGGGGTTCGGCCGAAACAGGGTTCGGTCGCACCACCCTTGCAGCCCATCCCACTGACATTTGACGTGTCACTTCCCCATTGGTTCCCCAAGTCGGTAAGGTGGGTATGTGTTAACGACCAAATTTCGTAAGCAAATCCCGAGTTTGAAGCAAAGATTGGAGCGGAATTGAGGAAACATGCGATCCTTGGAAACAAAGGCTGCATCGGCTATGTCCGAATCGGCTACGAGTCAATCGGCCGATAGCCGATTCCGATTGGGAGCGAAGGAGGAACCAATTCCGGAAGGAAAGCATCAAAATAACTATTCGATTCGGTTTCTAAAGTGCTTCAAAGATGTTGCCATCTACGGATAAGGTCCTACAACAGCAATTGTATCTTTAAGTTAGGATATTTTGTATAGTTTCCTTTATAGATAATGTCGGTTTGTTTAGAGATATTTGAGATTTAATCTGTAATAGGAATTGGCCTTCGCATGGTTTTCGTCGTTGCCCTACAACTCGGTTCAGAGTTGGGCCGATCTCGAGAAGCAGTTTCACAGTTACTTCTACTCCGGCACGCACGAGATGAAGCTGTCGGGCCTAACCATCATTAGGTAGAAGCATGAGGAATCGGTTCAAGACTACATCCAAGCTTCGTGGATATGAGGAACCGATGATATAGCCTGGTGCTATCGGACTCGCAACTAGCCGACTTAGCCTTCCATAGCCTCTTGGCCCCATCGGGGAAAGGTTTTCAGCTCAGGACTTCGAGAGCTTGGCCCACTTGGCCCGAAGGTGATGACTCATGAGCAACGTTTTCAAGAATCCAAAAAGGCCTTCAAGAAAGTCATCCATGTCGCTCATGCATCGGACTCCAATTCAAGCGATAGCGACGAGAGGTGGCATCGGCCGAGTGGACCAGAACAAGAAGGCAATAACGTGTCGGTGGCTGAAAAAATCGGCTAAGGAGGAGATATATGACTTCGACATCACTAAAGCGATAGGATCTTCGATGTGCTGATGCGGGAGAAACAATTACAGCTTTCGGCCAACCATGTCATCCCATCACCGAGGAGCTCAAGAAAAAGAAATATTATAAGTGGCACAACACCACCTCCCACAGCACCAACGATTGCAAGGTTTTTCGCTAGCAAATTCAGTCGGCCATAGAAGCGGGCCGATGAAAGTCAATGGTAACCCCTTCCCTGTTAATGTAGTCCATGCCACCCAAGGCGAGCTGATCGGCGGCACGGAATGGCGCACGGCTTAGTCGAGGCCCAACAAGGAAGCGAGGCCGACAAGGACTGCCAAGAACAATCCAAGAGGTCGACTGGAGCCGACCCGGCGCCCATCAACATGGTCTACACCAATGGCCGATCGGCCAATCATCGGCCCAAGCACATGGACAGCCGACTCCGCTTTCAACTTAGGGTTCAAGAGAAGGAAGAAGCCCGGCACGACAAACCTTATCAGCGAACCACTGATCGGCTCGGAACGGCCTACATCCGTCGCCATGACAGTTGCGACCCCCATTGGCGGTGCGAGTTCTTTAGGTTCGCCAGGGAGCAAGGGATGCGGCTTCCCACCTTGGAGAATTGCCCAGTTTGCAACAAATTCGAGGAAGACGATCTCAGGCAAGAGCCGATTGTGAACCCCAGTCAATTCATCCCCCGAGCCGTTCAGCTCAACCAGCGAAAACTCTCCGTCCACGAACGGCTCGGCCCGATTCACCAGGACTTCTTCCAAGGCGAGGATGAATAAGAGGACGAAGAAGACTAGGTCGCCAACCCTCAATGGTGCCCTTCTGACGTTTTCACAAAAACACAAAAGCGGAAGGTGCAACGGTGAAAAGTGAGGGTCGGGTGAAAGAAGTCCAGCCGAGATCGACTACCGGCGAGGAAGAAAAAGAACAACACCACCCAAGGAGACAATGGCGCATGAAGAAAGATGATCCCTCGCGATGAGAGTCCAACCGACCAGGCCAAAAGGGCAGCAAAGGGGAAAGGAATAGCTTCGCATCGTCAATATGGTGTTCATATTACCCGGAATTTTAGGCTGCCGAGGACGATGCATACATTGTCAAAGAAACCTTGGCCAAGCTAGTGTTGTCCCAGAACAAGCCATATTCGAAAAACTGAGGGGACCGAGAATCGGCACTTGAAGCCCTGTATGTCAAAGGGTTTGTGAATGGCAAGCCGATGTCAAAAATGCTAGTCGACGGAGGAGCCGCTATCAATCTCATGCATTACGCTACCTTCGGAAGTGGGCAAACGGGTCGATGACTTGATCAAGACCAATATGGTGCTCAAGGACTTCGGCAATCCATCGAAGGCCAAGAGAGTTTTGAACGTCGAGTTGACCGTCGGCGGCAAGACCGTGCCCACGACTTTCTTTGTCATCGACGGGAAGGGATCTTACGCTGCTTTGCTCGGAAGGGATTGGATCCATGACAACGCTGCATCCCTTCCATAATGCATCAAAGCTTAATCCGGTGGCAAGGCGACAAGATAGAAATCGTGCCAGCCGATAGGTCAGTTAATGTAGCAAACACCGACTTAACATTATGGGAAGTCGACGGCATTGATTGCCTGTATGGCAAAGTATGGTAGGCCAATTTTCTAAAAGTGTCCGATTCTGATATACACCAATTGGAGACGAAGAGCCTCAACTATTATTTTGAGGGCGTCGTGAAGGGCTCAAGCATCTACACCAAGGACACCGTGGACGACATCGATGGCAAACTCGGGCATGGTTTTATGTCGGCGACGAGCTCGAGGAAGTTGAGATGGGTCCAGTAGATAGGCCTAGGCCAACATATATTAGCAAGAGTTTGTCTTCTCATTTTAGGACCAAGCTTATTGATTTATTAAAGGAATATAAAGATTGTTTTGGTTGGGAGTATTTTTGAGATCCCCGGTCTTAGCCGATCGATTGTTGAACATCGGCTCCCTATTAAGCTTGGATATCGGCAATACAAACTACCTCCCGGGAGGTTTAAAGCCGATATGTATGATGGATTAAGGCCGAAATCACTCGGCTATATGATGTTGGTTTCAATCGGTCCTACCGATATGTAGAGTGGGTTTCAAATATAGTTCGAGTGATAAAGAAAAATGGCAAACTTAGGGTGTGTATTGATTTCAGAGATTTATATAAGGCTACCCCTAAGGACGAGTACCCTATGCCTATAGCCGACTTCTTGGTAGATGCAGCCTCCGACCACAAAATCATAAGTTTTATGGACGACAATGCTGGTTATAATTAGATCTTTATGGCCGAGGAGGATATTCACAAAATAGCTTTCAGGTGCCCGAGAGCAATTGGCTTATACGAATGGGTTGTAATGACTTTTGGGTTGAAGAATGTTGGAGCTACATACCAAAGGGCCATGAATTACATTTTTCATGACCTAATCAGCTTTACGGTGGAAATCTATATAGATGATGTCGTTATCAAATCCAAGGTAGTGGAAGATCACATAGACGACTTAAGGAAGGTCTTGGAGAGGACAAGGAAATATGTCATGAAGATGAATCCCACAAAGTGTGCATTTGGCGTATCGGTGGCCGTTCTGGGCTTTGTTGTTCACGAAAGGGGATCGAGGTGACACAAAGAAGCATTAATGCTATCAAGACTATTCAGCCTCCGCACGACAAGAAGCGTTACAATCTTTGATCGGCAAAATCAACTTCATCGGCGCTTCATAGCCAATTTATCCGAGAAGATGGAGCCATTTACGCCTCTACTATGGCTAAAAGCCGATCAAGCGTTCACTTGGGGGCGAGCACCAAAAGGCTTTGGACAACATCAAGGATTATCTCGAGCTCTCCTCCAGTGTTGATTCCTCCACAAAAGGGAGTGTCGTTCAAGCTATACCTATCAGCCGATGAGAAGTCTATCGCCTCGCTTTTGATTCGGGAGGTCGAAGGAAAGGAGAAGGCAATTTTCTATCTCGGTGAGACGACTTGGATGCGAAACAGGTACTCTCCCTGTGGAGAAGTTATGCTTATGCCTATATGTTTCATGTACAAAGTTAAGGCATTATTTGTTATCCAATGAATGCACCATAGTTTGCAAAGCCAATGTAGTAAAATATATGCTATCGGCTCCAGTTCGAAAGGACGAGTCGGGAAGTGGATATCTGCTTTAACGAGTTTGATTTGAGGTATCAAGCACCCAAGATAGTGAAAGGGCAAGCCATAGCCAATTTTATCGTGGAACACAGAGATGACTCAATCGACTTAGTTGATATCATGCCTTGGACGTTAACTTTCGATGGATCGGTTTGCACAAATGGATGCGGCATCGACCGAAGGGTTACGCGGAGGCTACGCTAGCCGAAAACAAAAAACTTTTACCGCGCAAACCAGGGAACACTTGCAAGTAAGGGCCGATAGATCGTTACCGATTGGAGTAGAGTGCGGCGGAATAGCCAATCGTGGCAATCCGATCCGGAACGAGTGTAGCCGATTCCCGAGACGGCCGATTCGTCAATCAGCCGATTCGAGTCGTCCGGCCGCGTTGTCACGCCTCGCTCCGATGCGCCCGACCGCAGCCGATTCCACCACACCCGATCGCTCCGATTGCAGCCCGATCCGAAGCCGATCAACAGCGCGCAATGTAGCACGCCTCGGTATCCACACGTCGGGGACAAAACGCCGTACACCCGTGTGCTAGCACGCGATGCAAGGCTAGGGTTTGGCTCAAAAGTGGGGAGGGTTTCCGTGGAGATTGATCTCGACGACTTCATTGCACGCGATGCAATTGACATGTGTCGGCTCTCCACCCCTCCCTCCTTTATATAGAGTTGGCCGAGCGGGACTAGGGGCCGATTAGGACTCTATTTTGAATCGGATCTCATCCGTATCTCATAGAGTTGGCCGCCCATACGTCGTAAGCCCATAGGACTCTATCCGATCGGATCCCTATCCGATCGAGCCGTATCCGAGTCCAACTCGAATGCCTGTTCTTATCCTCTTAAGCGTGCGACCCAGTAGGTTCAGGTATACTCGGTTTCGGCTATAGTCTAACTTAGCCGACCGTCGCTCGAGTCCAACTCAGCCGACCACATCATGCGCGCGCCTAGCAGCACATATTGACACCATAGTATACAAGAATATAATATCGGCTCGAACCCGTAATGTGTACACAAATCCCTTTGCCTCACGACACCAGCTAAGCTATAGGCAAGATGTGTGCCATCCCTTCAATAGCTTAACCATTCACTCGAACCGTATTGGATTATCGTCGTTGATTGACTCCTCAATCAACTTAGCATGGCCATGCATTTCCATAATCCATTACCTCGAGGGCCCGAGATATCTCTCCAAAGGAGGGGCAAATTCCATCTTGATCACTCACATCCTACTCCATGTTTCATAGCAAACCCGAAAACTACCTTTATAACTACGCGATTCTGGAATAGCGTTTGGTAGTCCCAAAGTAGGCTACTACACATGTTGGAATCCATGGTGATCTCGGGTCTAAGGACTTTGTACCAACACTACCGAGACCAACTAATGGCACATTAATTCCTGTAGTGTCTCATGGTGGGTCTATCCAACAATGTGTTCTCTAACACATGTGTCCATGTTTATTGATTTGGTATCTCCATACCCATGATCTATGAGACATGATCATCAATCAATAAACATGCCGATCTTAGAATCATATTTGTTCCAACAATATGACATATGATCTGGGATCGTTTAGAAATAGATTCATAAATATAGAGTCTCATAAATAAGTCACGTACTTATTGATCAATACAAGATGTCTATTTCATGGAACTGAATAACACTTTATTCATTTATACATAAACATTGACGTGATATCCAACATCTCCATGTTGCCTCTAGGGCATATCACTAACACGGCCCGGTGATAATTTCTCCTAGGGGGCAAGCTTCGAGTTTGCTTTTTCATTATGCCTCACGCCATAAACAATCAAGCCGAATACGAAGCCGTTCTCAAAGGTTTACATGAAGGAAGTGAAGCGACGCCATCGAAATAATGGGCGATTCACTGTTTGTCATCGGCTAGTTATCGGAGAATATGAATACAAGAATGACGTGCGATGGTCTACTACCAAAAATGCCGAGAGTTGATGGATAGTTTTTGGCCGAACCTTAAAGCACATCCCTAGAGAGCAAAATTCAAAGCAAATGATTTGGCTCTAGGGGCATCGGGCTACGAGCCGATGACAAAGGAAGTTGAAGTGGAGATTGCAGCCATTTCACCCGACGACGGAGGTATGACGTCTACAATTATCTACATAATCCTTCTTAGTCGGCTTCAAGGAAATTGCGCTACAAGGCCTTACGATATGCTCAACGATGACTTATACTATCGAATAATTGATGGCGTGCTGCTCAAGTGCCTAAGTATTGATCAACCTAAAGTTGCCATAGGAGAGGTGCACGAAGGAATTTGTGGCACTCATCAATCGACTATGCTGGAAGATTGCTTCAAGTACTATAAAGGCTGTCAGGATTGTTAGAAGTTTGGAGCTATCGAAAGGGCACCAGCATTGGCTATGAACCCTATCATTAAGCCTTGGCCGTTAAGAGGTTAGGGAATCGACATGATCGGCCAGATCAATCCACCCTCGAGTAAAGGGCACAAGTTTATATTTGTGGTAACCGATTATTTTACCAAGTGGATGGAAGCAATTTCTTTGAAAAGGTCGACTCGGGGATGCGATAGAGTTTGTTAAGGAACATATCATATACAGATTTGGGATCCCTCAGACTATCACGATGGACCAGGGATCAATCCAGGTGCCTCCATACAATCTGGTCTACGGACATAAAGCAGTTTTGCCATGGGAGAATATCATCGGCTCAAGAAGGATTCAGTTGCAGGACAAGCTGACAGCCGATGACTATTATAATCTGATGGTGGATGAATCTAAATACTTGGTTTTGTGAGGGATGCATGCCTAGGATAAGGTGACTAGAGATAAAGAACGGGTGGCTCGTCATTATAACAAAAAGGTCGTGCCTAAGTCTTTTGAGGAAGGCGAGCTCGTTTGGAAGCGATATTGCCGATCGGTTCAAGAGATAGCAAATTCGACAAGTGGTCACCTAACTGGGAGGGGCCTTTCAAGATCTACAAATGCGTCTCTAAGGGAGCCTATATGCTAGAAGGATTAGACGGAGAAGTGTTTGGAAGGGCTCTTAACGGCAAGTACTTGAAAAAATATTACCCCAGTATTTGGATCAATTCATGATTCGGCTAAGTTCTTGCCGATCCATGCTAACCGATGTGTTGTAAGGCTATACGCATATCACCTTTAGGACATTTTTACTCAAGTTTTCCCCTCGATTTTTCAAATCGGTTGAGTTTAACCGACAGGTGTTAGATGTTTTCTCCTTGTAATTTTATGAATGCTGAAGGCAACATTGAGAAAATTAGGGGGCATATGTCATACAAAATCGGAGATCGAATGAGGACTTCAAAATTTTTGGATTTTGGAAACATTTGAAACATTCGAGTTATGAAGATGGGTAAATTGGCGGGCATATATGATTTATATTTAAAGCGTCTTGGGCGGTTGCAAAAGTTATATGTACAAGCCAAGAAATAAACAGTTTGAAGACAAAGTCCTATTACATTCCGAGGAAATTTTGAATGGCCGACATCACATTGTCCTTGATCGCTTTGATCGATCGATTGCTTGTGAGGTCTTCCTCCTCGGTGCCCGAGATCGCCTTAGCCGATTTGTTGAGATCTCCCAAGAACTTGATGGCGGAAGTCACCTTGGCTCTTTGCTCTTCGGTGGCCTTGGGAGATCGGCTAGTACTTGCTTTTCTTAGGCGATCTTGGTCTTGCACCGCTCCATCTTCATGAGCAAATCGGCTTCCTCTGCATCAAGTTGGCTGATTTTTTCCTATGTAGCCGATGGCTCGGCCGCCAACTCGTCCAACTTGGCCTTCTCGGTCACAAGGTTCTTCACCGTGGCATCAATTGTAGCCGCCAAGTTGGTTTGGGCTTGTCTATCGATCATTCTTTGCATGGCTCGCTCCGGCTTGAACCGGTGAAGGTCGATGAATGTGGCTTGGGAGATCTTTTCGGCCAAGTCTTCAGGAAGCTAATTTTGAATGTCGTTGAAGCGTGCTCGAATCGGCCCGCACTCCACGGCCAATTGGTCCACATTGATATCTAGCCGACGATGGATATCTTGAAGCTTTTCCTTAAGATCATTGGCTATAGCGGCTGATCCCGGCTAGTTACTTCTTCTTCTTCGCCGATGAACTCTTTGATATCAAATGGGACTAGATCGGCTAGAGTCTACAGGAAGGATTAAGAGTCATCAAGGTGATTAAAATGGAACATGGGTAGCTGATATAAGCCCTTAAAAGAAGAAAGTTTGCTTACTCGAACGGTAGGGGCGCGCAGGCTTGTCTTCAACACGGTGGCTGCCCGTAGCCGACGGAGTTCTCTCGCTTGATACATGGGGGTAGCCGACGGAGACCGGGAGGCTACAAAAAGACAAGTGTTAGTACTAGTCGGCCAAGCAAAAATAAGTGAAAAGAAGTGACAAGTTTAGAGATTACCGGTGAAGTGGACGAGGAGGCCGACTAGCTAGTCTTTTGAACTACAAGAAAGAACTGGCTAGAGATTATAATTTGAAGATTGAATTGAAAAAGTGAAGACACATACCAATCGCTTTGGAGGTGAGGGGTCTTCGAACCTATTCGTCAGTGGTGGAGTGGTTGCACTTTGATCTCGAGTTGCTTGATGCCGCCCTCTTGAATGGCTCAGGGAGATCTCTTCCTCCCCGATCTCATTGTTGAGTGCTTCTTCGATGCTGGGGTCAAGGGAAGGTAGGTGTCGGTTGGTACGGCGGGCTTCGGCTTCTTTTGTTTCCTTCCAGTGTAGCCGATGGACCCGCAGATCAATGAAGCGGCTCTCTTCTTCCTTGATATGGCCTCATGGGTTTAGCCATAGAGCAGCGTCTTCGCCTTCGACACGTTGAAGCCGATGGCGATGGAGCATAGCCACCCCCATTCGGGATGATGCCACGACCGATACTCGATGGCAACACCCGAGTTGCTCACCGAGGGGATCCGAGTCCATCGTCTGCAAAGAAAAAGTGATTAAGTGTAAAGAAATGATGATGACCGATTGCTCGGGAAAAATGTTTAAGGATACAAATACTTACGGAGGGGATTTCATCCAGAAGTGTGGTGAGGTACATGGAGGCGCGTTGATGGAAGATGTGTTGCTTGATTTCCACCCACCACTTGTCGTATGTCGCGCTCCTTTTGTGGGCCGCTCCATGACCCCGATCTTTGCCGAGGGGTGGGTTTTCTATTTCCACTAGTTTGTTTATCATGAGCTTCGAATCAATCACCCCTCGGGTTTCAATCTTATCGGCATAGTAACATGATGGGCAACTGCCAAGACCCAATTGTCCGCCACCGATGCGGGGTAGTAAAACTCATAAGTTTTCAGCACGTTTCGGCCTTGGTGTATTGCGGTCAGCGGTATGCATGGAGTTAGTGCCATGGTGAAGATCTCTGCACTTGGGGTATTCGTCTAAGTTGATTTTGTCAAAGTTTAACTCAATCGGCAACTCAAACGCGTTTGGTAGTCCCAAAGTAGGCTACTACACATGTTGGAATCCATGGTGATCTCGGGTCTAAGGACTTTGTACCAACACTACCGAGACCAACTAATGGCACATTAATTCCCGTAGTGTCTCTGGTGGGTCTATCCAACAATGTGTTCTCTAACACATGTGTCCATGTTTATTGATTTGGTATCTCCATACCCATGATCTATGAGACATGATCATCAATCAATAAACATGCCGATCTTAGAATCATATTTGTTCCAACAATATGACATATGATCAAGGATCATTTAGAAATAGATTCATACATATAGAGTCTCATAAATAAGTCACGTACTTATTGATCAAAACAAGATGTCTATTTCATGGAACCGAATAACACTTTATTCATAAATACATAAACATTGGCGTGATATCCAACATCTCCATGTTGCCTCTAGGGCATATCACTAACAATCTCCCACTTGCACTAGAGTCAATCATGTAAGTATCTAATACCCATTGCTCTTGTGTGCGCCTCATGCTTCGGTGAGGAGAGGTTTTGTCGGCGGATCGGCTATGCGAGATCCGTGTGCACTTTGCATATCTTGACATCACCTCTGTCCACAATCTCGCGGATGAGATGATATCGCCGAAGTATGTGTTTGGACTTCGATGTGACCTCGGCTCCTTGGCTTGCGCAATGGCTCCACTATTATCACAATAGAGAGACATTGGACCAGTCGTACTAGTCATCACACCAAGCTCGAAACGAATTTCTTGATCCAAACAGCCTCCTTTGCGCTTCCAGAAGCGCAATGTACTCGGCCTCCATTGTAGAATCGCAACATTATCCGCTTGGAACTCTTCCAGTGCTGCGCCTCCGTTCGGGCGAGAACACGAACCCAGATTGCGATCTATAATCATCCTTGTCCGTTTGGAAGCTAGCATCGGTGTAACCACTTACAACGAGCTCTTCTTCACCTCCATAGACTAGGAACATATCCTTAGTTCTTCTCAAGTACTTAAGGATATTCTTTATGGCAGATCCAGTGACATTCACTGGATCTCGACGGTATCTCGCTCATAGCACTCAAAGCGTACGAGACATCCAGGCGTGTACAAAGCATGACATACATGATGGATCCAATTGTCGAAGCATATGGAACCATACCCATCTTATTCCGCTCATCATGTGTCCGAGGACACCGATTCTTGCTAAGATTAATGCCATGTGACATGGGCAAGAAACCTTTCTTGGAATCATGCATGTTGAACCTTTTCAACACCTTGTCAATGTATGTACTTTGGCTTAATCCAATTAGCCTCTTGGATCTATCTCTATAGATCCGAATGCTAATATATATCTGCCTCCCTAAGTCTTTCATGGAAAAACTATTTTTCAATGAAGACTTGACGGATTCAAGCATAGGGATATCATTTCCAATCGTAATATGTCATCCACATATAAGATTAGAAATACAATTGCGCTCCCACGACCTTTTGTAAACACAGGCCTCTTCTTTATTTTTGATGAAACCAAACCCTTTGATTACTTCATCAAAAGGAATATTCCAACTCCGAGATGCTTGCTTCAATCCATAAATGGATTTCGTAGCTTGCATATCTTTCCAGTGATTCTGGATCGACAAAACCCTAGGTTGTATCATGTATACATCCTCGCTTAGGTTTCCATTTAGAAAAGCCGTTTTGACATCCATTTGCCATATCTCATAATCGAAATATGCAGCAATCGCTAGGATAATCTGAATAGATTTAAGCATTGCGACGGGCGAGAAGGTTTCATCATAATCAACTCCTTGAATCTGTTTAAAACCTTTCGCCACCAATCGCGCCTTATAGATGTGAACACTCAATGGTTTTGACACCATCGGGTGGATCAACCAAGTTCCAAACTTGATTGTCGTACATGGATTCTATTTCGGATTTCATGGCTCCAAGCCACTTGTTGGAATCGGGTCCCACCATCACTTCCTCATAGGTCTTAGGTTCATCGTTGTCCAACAACAATATATCACGTTGTTCGGCACCTGTGTACTGTCGTGCACGACGTGATCTTTCGGACCTCCGTGGGGCTGGTGTATGTACAACGGTGGCGCAACACTTTGTTCCTCCGTGTGGTTACGTGGTCGCTGAAACGTTTTCGGTGTTTCTTGAACTTCTTCAAGATGCACCCTGCTCCCACTAACCCTTCTTGAAAGAAACTCTTTCTCCAAGAAGACACCATGTCGGGCGACAAACACTTTGCCTTGTTCCCGATTATAAAAGTAATATCCCTTAGTTTCCTTAGGATATCCCACAAAGAAGCACTTGTCAAATTTGGGTGTGAGCTTGTCGATCGTAAACGTTTTACATAAGCTTCGCATCCCCAAATTTTGAGAAAAGACAAACTAGGGGTTGCCTGTCCATATCTCATATGGTGTCTTTTCAACCGACTTAGATGGAACTCTATTTAGTGTGAGCGCAGTTGTTTCAAGAGCATAGCCCCGAAGGATAACGGAAGATCACTTTGGCTCATCATCGACCGTACCATGTCCAACAAGGTGCGATTTCTCCGTTCGGACACCCCATTCCATTGTGGAGTTCCCGGCGGAGTCAACGTGGAACAATTCCACAATCTTTCGATGATTACCAAACTCTTGGCTCAAGTATTCTCCTCCACGATCTGATCGTAGAAACTTGATTGTTTTCCCTAAATGATTCTGTACTTCATTCGAATTCTTTGAACTTTTCAAAGGATTCGGACTTATGCCTCATTAAGTAGATATAGCCATATCTACTAAAGTCATCGGTAAAGGTAATGAAGTACGATAACCATCACCGGCCGTTGAGCTCATTGGTCCACATACATCGGTATGTACGAGTGCCAACAAGTCACTTGTTCTCTCCGTGCCCGTGAAAGGTGCCTTTGTCATCTTACCAAGTAAACAAGACTTACATGTCTCAAATGATTCAAAATCAAAAGAGTGAAGCAATCCATCCTTATGGAGCTTCTCCATGCGTTTCTTATTTATATAGCCTAAGCGACAATGCCGGATAAACGTGGGGTTTATATCATTAGAGAGTTGTCTTTCTGTATTAATGTTATAGATGGGAGACGCTTCAAGATTCAAAACGTATAATCCATTCACCAATGGAGCATGAAAATAGAACATATCTCGAGATATATTGAACAACCATTGTTCATTGATCTAAAATCATATCCTTCCGCTTGCAAACATGAAGCGGAAATAACGTTTGACATAGTGTTGGAACACAATAAGAATTATTTAATTCCAAAACTAATCCCGAAGGTAGATGAAGTGGTACTGTGCCGACAAGCACGTAGCAACGCTTGCTCCATTGCCGACGCGCAGTTCACCTCGCCCCTTCTCAATCCTCTACTTCTTCTCATTCCCGCAACGACTTGCAAATATGAGCTACCGATCCGGTATCAAATACCCAAGAGTCGTGAGGGTGAAGTAGCAAGATTAATGTCTATAACATTAATACCGGCGTAAGTCGTACTTTGCTTCTTTTTGAGATCCTCCATGTACTTCTTGCAGTTCCTCTTCCAATGGCCTGTCTCCTTGCAATAGAAGCAAACGGCATCTGATGCCGCCGACCCCTTCTTGCCCTTCTTTGCATTAGAGGCACTCGCGATCTCATCGGGAGTTAACTTCCTCTTGGTGCAAAGTTTCTTGACAGTGGTTTGCGCTTAGCCTTCGCATAATCATCACATGATGACCATTCTTCGGATACTCTCCTCATGTCTTTAGCATCCCATGCAATTCAGCTAAGGTTCTATCCATATTGTTCATGTGATAATTCAATATGAATGGCTCGAAGCTCGGAGGGAGCGACGGAGAATCACATCGTAGCCAACTCTTGGCTAAGGGGAAAACCTAGTTTTTCCGGACTCTCAATGTAGCCAATCATTTTTATCACATGTGGATCGACGGGATTCCCTCAACAAGCTCGCACGCAAACAAGGACTTCGAGGTGTTGAACCTCTCGGCCCGTGCTTGGTTCTCAAACATGCCATGCAGTCCCGAATAATAGTGTGAGCATCGCTGCTCTCATATTGCTTCGAAGCTCGGGAGACATTGTAGCAAGCATGAGACAGCTTATGTCTAGGGCATCATTTGTGTGCTTCTCATAAGCCCTCCGTGCGATTGCGGTGGCATTATTTGGCAAATCCTCGGGATAGGGTACTTCAAGAACGTACTCCTTACGCTCTTGCTTGAGAACAATTCTCAAGTTGCGATACCAATCCATAAAGTTTGTTCCATTTAATTTTTCCTTTTCGAGAATAGATCGCAAATTAAAGGTACGGGTGTAGTATTAGCCGCCATTTATTCTACAACGAAAAAGCAAAGTTTAGCACAATGTTTATGCTATGTCTATTGTTAAACAATTTAACATTAGACTCCCATTACGTATTTTCCACCTTCCCTCTAGGTTACGTATTGGGTCAAGATCCACATGTTAATTAATTTTCTAGTGAGCTTTGGCATCACTGCTAGAAAATTAGTAACATCGGTAATCAACACCTTGCTAATCACATCTCTATGTGACTCTTGTTGTTGGTGTGGCATCTCCATGCCCCGGCCCCAACCTATGCCCCAAGGCCCAAAACTGTTTTGATAGCCTTGTTAAGTAAACCAAATGTTCCTGCATGTATATGTCGACATATACCCCCTCGTGTTATGATAGAGAATGGCACTCGCTTTGGCGGACCCACCATTGACGAGCATAACGGTGGCGGGTGCAACATTTGGAAGGGCATCATTACTACTTAATTTTGCGAGGGATGCTATCCTATCAAACAAACATATCACATATATGAAAGCAGTAGAATAGCATGAAATAGTATGGCCCCCTTCACATGGTGATCTCCATCTCCATGTCGGTGTAGAGGATCTCCATCTTCAACACCGTTCTTCCGAGTGCCGAATGCTTGATTTCTTCAAACTAAGCTACTATTATAGAAGCTCTAATTGAAGATTACATTGACTCGTAGGTCGTGAAAGAATATTACAAGCATTGTACGTATGAAAGAATATTACAGGGATTGCACATATGAAAGAATATTACATGCATCACATGCATCTCATACATACAATAGGGCCATACCATCTCAAAGCATTCTCTGCAAAAACAAGTTAGGCGTAGAAACGTTTTCTACTTATCGCGAGCTACGGCATCGAGACGACCTATAAGGGGGTACGCACACGGCACGCCGGAACACCACACGAAATTCATAGATCCAATCTATGAATTCGCTACGGAAACCATGTCGGCATAATCATATTATGCCGTCCCGATACACTATCAAGGGAGATGGTTTGCGTAGGCGCGAGGCAGCTAACAAGATTGGACTACGAGATAATCATATTATGCCGTCCCGATACACTATCAAGGAACACTATCTCGAACCCAACTCAAACCGAGTTATATGAAAATTGCTTCGACGTAATCACATTACGCCGTTCCGATACACTATCAAGGAACGCAATTACCATTAACTCTCCTCAACGATCCCGTAAAACCGATTGATCTAATCAACCCGTGCACAAAACTTGTTCCAGATCCAATCTAAAACCCGAACTAAGCAAGATTAGCTCGATACCACCGAAGGGTTACGCGGAGGCTACGCTAGCCGAAAACAAAAACTTTTTACCGTGCAAACCAGGAACACTTGCAAGTAAGGGCCGATAGATCGTTACCGATTGGAGTAGAGTGCAGCGGAATAGCCAATCGGGGCAATCCGATCCGAACAGTGTAGCCGATTCCGGAGACGGCCGATTCGTCAATCGCCCGATTCGAGTCGTCCGGCCGCGTTGTCACGCCTCGCTCCGATGCGCCCGACCGCATTCCATTCCACGCCCGATCGCTCCGATTGCAGCCGATCGGCCGATCAACAGCGTGCAATGTAGCAGCGCCTCTACCGGTATCCACACGTTCGGGGACAAAACGCCGTACACCCGTGTGCTAGCACGCGATGCAAGGCTAGGGTTTGGCTCAAAAGTGGGGAGGGTTTTGTGGAGATTGATCTCGACGACTTCGTTGCACGCGATGCAATTGACATATGTCAACTCTCCACCCCTCCCTCCTTTATATAGAGTTGGCCGACGGGACTAGTGGCCGATTAGGACTCTATTTTGAATCGGATCTCATCCGTATCTCATAGAGTTGGCCGCCCATACGTCGTAAGCCCATAGGACTCTATCCGATCGGATCCCTATCCGATCGAGCCGTATCCGAGTAAAACTCGAATGCCTGTTCTTATCCCCTTAAGCGTGCGACCCTGTAGGTTCAGGTATACTCGGTTTCGGCTATAGTCTAACTTAGCCGACCGTCGGCTCAAGTCCAACTCAGCCGACACATCAACGCGCGCGCCTAGCAGCACATATTGACACCATAGTATACAAGAATATAATATCGGCTCGAACCTGTAATGTGTACACAAATCCCTTTGCCTCACGATACCGGCTAAGCTATAGGCAAGATGTGTGCCATCCCTTCAATAGCTTAACCATTCACTCGAACCGTATTGGATTATCCGTCCGTTGATTGACTCCTCAATCAACTTAGCATGGCCATGCATTTCCATAATCCATTACCTCGAGGGCCAGAGATATCTCTCCAAAGGAGGGGCAAATTCCATCTTGATCACTCACATCCTACTCCATGTTTCATAGCAAACCCGAAAACTACCTTTATAACTACGCGATTACTGGAATAGCGTTTGGTAGTCCCAAAGTAGGCTACTACACATGTTGGAATCCATGGTGATCTCGGGTCTAAGGACTTTGTACCAACACTACCTCGAGACCAACTAATGGCACATTAATTCCTGTAGTGTCTCATGGTGGGTCTATCCAACAATGTGTTCTCTAACACATGTGTCCATGTTTATTGATTTGGTATCTCCATACCCATGATCTATGAGACATGATCATCAATCAATAAACATGCCGATCTTAGAATCATATTTGTTCCAACAATATGACATATGATCTGGGATCGTTTAGAAATAGATTCATACATATAGAGTCTCATAAATAAGTCACGTACTTATTGATCAATACAAGATGTCTATTTCATGGAACTGAATAACACTTTATTCATAAATACATAAACATTGACGTGATATCCAACATCTCCATGTTGCCTCTAGGGCATATCACTAACACGGCCTGGTGATAATTTCTCCTAGGGGGGCAAGCTTCGAGTTTGCTTTTTCATTATGCCTCACGCCATAAACAATCAAGCCGAAAACGAAGCCGTTCTCAAAGGTTTACAGCTGCTGAAGGAAGCTGAAGCCGACGCCATCGAAATAATGGGCGATTCACTGTTTGTCATCAGCCAGTTATCAGGAGAATATGAATACAAGAATGACGTGCTGATGGTCTACTACCAAAAATGCCGAGAGTTGATGGATAGTTTTTGGCCAGTAACCTTAAAGCACATCCCTAGAGAGCAAAATTCAGAAGCAAATGATTTGGCTCTAGGGGCATCGGGCTACAGGCCGATGACAAAGGAAGTTGAAGTGGAGATTGCAGCCATTTCACCCGACGACTGGAGGTATGACGTCTACAATTATCTACATAATCCTTCTTAGTCGGCTTCAAGGAAATTGCGCTACAAGGCCTTACGATATGCTCAACGATGACTTATACTATCGAATAATTGATGGCGTGCTGCTCAAGTGCCTAAGTATTGATCAACCTAAAGTTGCCATAGGAGAGGTGCACGAAGGAATTTGTGGCACTCATCAATCGACTATGCTGGAAGATTGCTTCAAGTACTATAAAGGCTGTCAGGATTGTTAGAAGTTTGGAGCTATCGAAAGGGCACCAGCATTGGCTATGAACCCTATCATTAAGCCTTGGCCGTTAAGAGGTTAGGGAATCGACATGATCGGCCAGATCAATCCACCCTCGAGTAAAGGGCACAAGTTTATATTTGTGGTAACCGATTATTTTACCAAGTGGATGGAAGCAATTTCTTTGAAAAAGGTCGACTCCGGGGATGCGATAGAGTTTGTTAAGGAACATATCATATACAGATTTGGGATCCCTCAGACTATCACGATGGACCAGGGATCAATCCAGGTGCCTCCATACAATCTGGTCTACGGACATAAAGCAGTTTTGCCATGGGAGAATATCATCGGCTCAAGAAGGATTCGGTTGCGGGACAAGCGGCGTACCGATGACTATTATAATCGATGGTGGATGAATCTAAATACTTGGTTTTGTGAGGGATGCATGCCTAGGATAAGGTGACTAGAGATAAAGAACGGGTGGCTCGTCATTATAACAAAAAGGTCGTGCCTAAGTCTTTTGAGGAAGGCGAGCTCGTTTGGAAGCTGATATTGCCGATCGGTTCAAGAGATAGCAAATTCGACAAGTGGTCACCTAACTGGGAGGGGCCTTTCAAGATCTACAAATGCGTCTCTAAGGGAGCCTATATGCTAGAAGGATTAGACGGAGAAGTGTTTGGAAGGGCTCTTAACGGCAAGTACTTGAAAAAATATTACCCCAGTATTTGGATCAATTCATGATTCGGCTAAGTTCTTGCTGATCCATGCTAGCCGATGTGTTGTAAGGCTATACGCATATCACCTTTAGGACATTTTTACTCAAGTTTTCCCCTCTGATTTTTCAAATCGGTTGAGTTTAACCGACAGGTGTTAGATGTTTTCTCCTTGTAATTTTATGAATGCTGAAGGCAACATTGAGAAAATTAGGGGGGCATATGTCATACAAAATCAGAGATCAGAATGAGGACTTCAAAATTTTTCGGATTTTGGAAACATTTGAAACATTCGAGTTATGAAGACTGGGTAAATTGGCAGGGCATATATGATTTATATTTAAAGCGTACTGGGCCGGTTGCAAAAGTTATATGTACAAGCCAAGAAATAAACAGTTTTGAAGACTAAGTTCTATTACATTCCGAGGAAATTTTGAATGGCCGACATCACGTTGTCCTTGATCGCTTTGATCTGATCGATTGTTGTGAGGTCTTCCTCCTCGGTGCCCGAGATCGCCTTAGCCGATTTGTTGAGATCTCCCAAGAACTTGATGGCGGAAGTCACCTTGGCTCTTTGCTCTTCGGTGGCCTTGGGGAGATCGGCTAGTACTTGCTTTTCTTAGGCGATCTTGGTCCTGCACCGCTCCATCTTCATGAGCAAATCGGCTTCCTCTGCATCAAGTTGGCTGATTTTTTCCTATGTAGCCGATGGCTCGGCCGCCAACTCGTCCAACTTGGCCTTCTCAGTCACAAGGTTCTTCACCGTGGCATCAATTGTAGCCGCCAAGTTGGTTTGGGCTTGTCTATCGATCATTCTTTGCATGGCTCGCTCCAGCTTGAACTGGTGAAGGTCGATGAATGTGGCTTGGGAGATCTTTTCGGCCAAGTCTTCAGGAAGCTAATTTTGAATGTCGTTGAAGCGTGCTCGAATCGGCCCGCACTCCACGGCCAATTGGTCCACATTGATATCTAGCCGACGATGGATATCTTGAAGCTTTTCCTTAAGATCATTGGCTATAGCAGCCTGATCCTGGCTAGTTACTTCTTCTTCTTCACCGATGAACTCTTTGATATCAAATGGGACTAGATCGGCTAGAGTCTACAGGAAGGATTAAGAGTCATCAAGGTGATTAAAATGGAACATGGGTAGCCGATATAAGCCCTTAAAAGAAGAAAGTTTGCTTACTCGAACGGCAGGGACTGGCGCAGGCTTGTCTTCAACACGGTGGCTGCCCGTAGCCGACGGAGTTCTCTCGCTTGATACATGGGGGGTAGCCGACAGAGACCAGGGAGGCTACAAAAAAGACAAGTGTTAGTACTAGTCGGCCAAGCAAAAAATAAGTGAAAAGAAGTGACAAGTTTAGAGATTACTGGTGAAGCTGGACGAGGAGGCCGACTAGCTAGTCTTTTGAACTACAAGAAAGAACTGGCTAGAGATTATAATTTGAAGATTGAATTGAAAAAGTGAAGACACATACCAATCGCTTTGGAGGTGAGGGGGTCTTCTGAACCTATTCGTCGGCTGGTGGAGTGGTTGCACTTTGATCTGAGTTGCTTGATGCTGCCGCCTCTTGAATGGCCTGGGAGATCTCTTCCTCCCTGATCTCATTGTTGAGTGCTTCTTCGATGCTGGGGTCAAGGGAAGGTAGGCTGTCGGTTGGTACAGCGGGCTTCAGCTTCTTTTGTTTCCTTCCAGGTGTAGCCGATGGACCCGCAGTCAATGAAGCGGCTCTCTTCTTCCTTGATATGGCCTCATGGGTTTAGCCATAGAGCAGCGTCTTCGCCTTCGACACGTTGAAGCCGATGGCTGATGGAGCATAGCCACCCCCATTCGGGATGATGCCTGACCGATACTCGATGGCAACACCTGAGTTGCTCACTGAGGGGGATCCGAGTCCATCGTCTGCAAAGAAAAAAGTGATTAAGTGTAAAGAAATGATGATGACCGATTGCTCAGGGAAAAATGTTTAAGGATACAAATACTTACAGAGGGGATTTCGTCCGGCAGAAGTGTGGTGAGGTACATGGAGGCGCATTGATGGAAGATGTGTTGCTTGATTTCCACCCACCACTTGTCGTATGTCGCGCTCCTTTTGTGGGCCAGCTCCATGACCCCGATGCTGCCGAGGGGTGGGTTTTCTATTTCCACTAGTTTGTTTATCATGAGCTTCGAATCAATCACCCCTCGGGTTTCAATCTTATCGGCATAGTAACAGCCGATGGGCAACTGCCCAAGACCCAATTGTCTGCCAGCCGATGCAGGGTAGTAAAACTCATAAGTTTTCAGCACGTTTCGGCCTTGGTGTATTGCAGTCAGCAGTATGCATGGAGTTAGTGCCATGGTGAAGATCTCTCTGCACTTGGGGTATTCGTCTAAGTTGATTTTGTCAAAGTTTAACTCAATCGGCAACTCAAACGCTGCTCGGTCTTCATAAGAAAACCAAGTCCGATTGTTCTTTGCTAGGCCGTCATAAAAGGAAATTAACCATTCGGCCATTAGCTCACTTGATTGCTTCGATCCGGTGTGAGTAGATGTGGCTTCTCAAAAAGACAAACATCTCCTGGTGGTCATTTCGTTCCCCTCATCATCCTCAGTCGGCTCCAGGAGAGGGATGCGGGCATCGGCTAGTTTCGGCCGACCAGAAACTTTCTGAGTTAATAGCACAAGCCACAGTTGTAGGAGCCACCGAGGGCCTCCAGTGCCGATCGAGGTATCGATTGCTATCTTTGCCGCTGCCTGGCTCAATGTTTGATAGAGGTAGCCGAGGAGAAATTTGCCCAAAGGGAGCTTTGTCTTGTTCACCAGGGCTTCGGCTACTACTTGTCAGTTTGCGGTTGGGCCACAACTAGAGCCGCAGAACACGAACTTCTCTAGCCACATCATGAGGAATGCGGCATGCTCTCTGGCATTGATGGGCCCGGTCCCCATATTCATTGTGATATACTCATTCCAGCCGCCAATCGCCTTAGTCTTGAAAGAGAATTGGCCCTTGCTGTCCAGCCAGTTAGGATTAGCCGATGACATAATATCCAGTCCTGTTATCATGAAGACATCGGCTAAGGTTGGGGTCATTGGGCCTTGCTGGAAAAGGAAGGCGTTAAGGGTGTTGTTCCAAAAATAAGTGGCAGCCGACACTAATGGTTCGTCCTTGGGCATGTCGGCTATTGAAAGGGCTAGGCACTGTGCTATCCCGAGTTCCTCCCAATGGCTCTGCTTGCTAGGCTGCATCCTTTTGTACCATGTCGGTCAGGACTTATCAGTTGAAGGCCGGGATTTGAAGGTGTCGTTCCAATGGCTTAAGTTTGGGTTCCTCATCCTATAGGGCACCCTATTGGTTTCGGCTACTATGAACTCAGTACGGTCCTTGTTGCTGATAGGCCCTAAGAAATATCTTTGGTCGTTGATTAAGCTGGGAATCACTATCTGGTGCGCAAGATGCTACAATCGTGAAAAAGGGGAGATTCAAGATTCAGAAAACCTAGATTTCAGACTTACGGCGAAGAGCGGTAAAAGAATGGGTTTGGTCGATTGGGCGTACCTTGAGGAACTCGGCGGGAGCAGAGTCCGATGGAGCAACGAGGGCCGCCATTGCTGCGATTGAGATCGCCGGAGAGAGGGAATCGCCACACTGGATGTCAGGGAAGCCAACAGAATCACCGAAGAGCTCGAGGATGTTTGCTGGTGTTATTGATTGTGTTGACGGTGTGAGTTGTTCGGCGCGAAAGGAGCGTTATTTAGAGAGTTTTGTAATGGCTGAAACAGACTAGGGGTGCGCTGGAGATAAGATTGCACAAAATCCGCAACATTATCAATATCGCGGACATGGGGGGCATGTGTTAACGACCAAATTTGTTAAGCAAATCCCCGAGTTTGAAGCAGAGATTGGAGCGGAATTGAAGGAAACATGCGATCCTTGGAAACAGAGGCTGCATCGGCTAAGTCCGAATTGGCTACGGAGTCAATCGGCTGAGTCCGAGTCAGACCAGGATAGCCGATAGCCGATTCCGATTGGGAGCAGAAGGAGGAACCAATTCCGGAAGAAAAGCTTAAGAGATAACTATTGGATTCGGTTTCCAAAGTGCTTGAAAGATGTTGCCATCTACGGATAAGGTCCTACAACGGCAATTGTATCTTTAAGTTAGGATATTTTGTATAGTTTCCTTTATAGATAATGTCGGTTTGTTTAGAGATATTAGAGATTTAATCTGTAATAGTAATCGTGTACGTTACGAACTCATTGTGTATCCGGGTATAAATATGACCCGGGACCTTGTAAAAACAACAACACACAACAATAGAACTTCGGTGCATCGCCAACTTTTTCGTTTTTACTTTCTCGATGAGTTTTTGCCTCGTTCTCGGGCTGCATCGAGTTTTGATCTCCAGACAAGGTAACTTCTTGTTACAAGTACTTTGTGTTATCGGGGTTAGTGCTTCCATCATCTTGATACTTTGATCTTGATGTTATAAACTGCTTAATCTATCATATGTGACATATAATCTAGATCAATGTCTAGATCTATCTCCCGATCCACTAATGTCTCCCTCAAGATAGCAGCCGACAGAGCTAGATCTATAGGTTGATTTAGGTTATATGGTGTATCTACCATCTCGAGAAGTTCTCATTAGTCTAAATAGATCTTGTGCTTCTTTTTTACTTAATGCTACATTAAATCGACCTATTAAGTCGCTCTTAGAATCATATAGATCTATTCGGCTCAATGACTAGTATTAGAGATAGAACCGGGGTTTCAGCCGGTCTTACCTGTTTTAATCATCTTTTATATATTATTGCAGCTAGATGTATTAAAACTACCTTTTATATTAAGACCTTAATCTATTTAAATATACTAAGCCCGGTATCAATCTGTTAAGTCACCTTAACAGCCGATTAATCTTGTTTTAGTATATTTAGTTCAGATTAATATCTTCATATAAAACATATCGGAATATTAGCCGATTTACATTAGATCTGTGACATCGGCTAAGCTAAAAATATATGTAATTAGTATTCTCATGTGTTTTTAGATATAAGTGATTTATACTGTCTCGGTATATGACCAATCTATCCTAATCACAGTCTAAATGCACTTTGGAATGGTAATTATATATTATAAAATATCTTTAGCCGATCGAGTAGGATCTAATTTTAACTTAATCGCTTATTCTTTGTTTCTTGTTGGTTGCAGGATCAAACCAAGTGGCACGCCCGCACAATCATCAAAGGCGACCAATTTTGGACCTGCACTAGAGTTAAGCAGACCTCCTAGGCCAGCGCGTGGGAAAAATTCACATCAATATTATGGCGGTAGGAAACCACCATACAACCGTCATTGGGAGGCTATAAAAGGCGGAGCTCACTTTGGTTCAAGACACACCACAAGAAGAAGATCCTACAAGTTCTATCTTAGTCATATAGGCTAGTGGAGTTAGGAAGTAGTTTAGAGTTCTTTTCGGTTCCCAAGTCGCCTTCGGAATTTGGGTATGTTTTTAGTACTCTTCTTCCTTTGTACGACTTTGAGCTTAATAAAGATATTATCTTCTAGTTCATATGAGTGTGGTACTTCTTATGCTTTAGTAGATAAGAGTTCCATTATTAGTTTAATTCATAGTCTCGTTATGTTTAGGCGAGTAACTCTATTGCCATGGACACGGTCCAATGAGCAATTAGGATGTAGGTTTGTCTTTATCTTGCTCATGAAAGGTAGAGGTATTTATGGTAATGTAAGCATGGTGCTTAGATTATTTCATAGACATTGGTTATGACCACTTCCCACGGGTGAGATGTAGGCGGCAGGTGGTGACAGCCCTGTCCGTCCTTTGTATTCCTCCACGTTCGGATTTGGTGTAGGGCGAATGGTAAGAGATCACTTCGTGGTGGTAGGCTGGGCCACTGGGCGGCGGTACTCCTGTAGTCTTGGGAGCATAGAACTGGGTTTAGGCATGACTAGAATAATTAATTACACTATGTACTCTGACTAGAAAGATTATAGGAACTTGACTCTAATTACTACTCTCCACTTAGCACTAGTGTATTATTTATCTAGGACTCTTCTGTGTGTATCACACTACCTTTACCATATAATTATCTTACCCCTGTCTGGACTAAGGTATCTCATCTATAGCTTATGAATATCCATGGCATCTTAATATTCTCTTCAAGACCACAGTCTTCCTTTGGGATAATATAAATAACGATACCCTTGGAATACTCCTTGGGTGAAATGCTACAACGGTATATCCGTGCGCTTGCGGATTTATCTGTGAACGTAAGAAATACCAACAAGCATTTCTGGCGCCGTTGCCGGGGAAGACAATGGTCTTGGAAGAAATAATAAGTGCTTGGATATCCATATAGTTATATTTGTCTTCCCTTTGCATTAGCAGGCTTATCTTGGTCTGTTTTCTCTTTTATGTGAAAACAGGGTAGTGGATCACCGGTTTCAACTTGCCGGATAATTACAATCCAAATATAGAGGCCCTTGTGAGAAGAGTTTGACCTTGTGTCGTCCCTACTCAAATTTTCCTCTCGGCAGTTAAACCAAAGGTCATGGCATCATCGGGATCAAAGACTCTCTGCGATTTCTCGGCACCCTCAGCTGAAAATGTCCATACTGGACCAACAATCAACATTGGGGATGCCAATTTTGAGATCAAGACGGGTCTTATAACCATGGTGCAGGCCAATCCCTTTTGTGGGAAGGCTAACGAGGACGCCAATGCTCATCTCCAAACCATCCTGGAGATCTGCAACACTTTCACCATCAAGGGAGTGACACAAGTGCCATCCGACTCTGGTTGTTTCCGTTCTCCCTCATCGGGAGAGTGAAGCAGTGGTTCTACGTGAACCGAAGTGCTGTAGACACCTAGGACAAGTGTTTCAATGCGTTCCTCACGAAGTTTTTCCTGATAGGCAAAACCAATGCTATTCGTGAAAAGATCTTGAGTTTTTAGCAAGCATTAGATGAGTCGATCCCAGAGGCATGGGAGAGGTTCTAGGAGTACATCCTGGCATGCCCTCACCATGGCATGGATGATTGGCTTCTCATTCAAAACTTCTACAATGGGCTGACTTCGGTGGCCCATGTTCATATTGATGCTGCTGCTGGAGGAGCTTTCTTCTCGTTAACTGTCGGGAGTTCGACTGCCTTAATTGAGAAGATGGTCTCCAATCTAGGATGGAGCGACGATTGTCTCCAGTCCAAGAAGCACGATATGCATACCGTCAAGGATACTGATATGCTGGCCGCCAAATTAGACCTCTTACTAAAGAAATTTGAGGACAAGGCTGAAGGAGTTCAGGCGGTGGACACTCGCATGACGTGTGAGACGTGCGACAACACTGGCCATTCGGGGAATAACTGCCCCGAGACCAACGCGGACATTTGTTACATCAACTACAATGGCTACCGTCCTAAGGGAGGTCAAGGGTGGAATCAGCAATGCCCGTACCATCAAGGAGGTAACAATTCTGCTCATGCTTTAAATTCCTAATCAACCCTCCTTGAAAGATCTTGTCTTAGGCCAAGCTAAAATTAATGAGAACATTCCTAAAAAACTAGCGGCCAATGACAAATCCTTGGAAAGTATCAATGGAAGGCTTTTCTTCTGCTATTAAGAACCAGCTGAGGTTTAACAAAATGCTAGAAAATCAGTTAGCTCAGCTGGCTATTGCTATCCCTTCATCTGAGGCATGGAAGATCCCAAGGCAACCTGAGGCTTCTCTTGAAAATGTGAGTGTGGTGACCACACGAGGGGGTAAAACCACTCATGATCCACCAAATCCTAACAATGCAGGGAAGGCAAAAAAAAACAGAGGCTGAGCCGTGCAAAATTCAGAACCAAGTTCATGAGGGAACATCGGCACCGGAGGAATTCCATGACACCACATTGTTGTCGTTCCCTCATCGCAACAGGAAGCCAACCGTGGACGAGCAGTTCGCTCGTTTTGTTGAGGTTATCCAGAAAATCCATATCAATGTTCCTTTGATGGAAATGATGCAAGTACCTACGTACGCTCGCTACCTCAAAGACATCCTCAACAACAAGAGACCGATGCCTACCGTGGAAGTTATCAAACTGATAGAAGAGTGTAGCACTGCTATACTCAACCAGCTTCTTGAGAAGAGGAAGGATCCGAGGTGTCCCACGATCACCTGTTTGATCGGGACACAGCAATTCGACCACGCCTTGTGAGACCTTGGAGCTAGCGTTAGCGTTATGCCCAAGGATGTATTTGACCGGCTGAACTACACCATGCTGGCATCAACGCCAATGCGACTGCAGCTGGCTGATTCGTCAGTCTGCTATTCGTCGGGAATCGCAAAAGACATACCGGTGAAGATCCGGGGATGTTTCATTCCCGTGGATTTTGTGGTGCTCGACATGGATGTCGATAAGAGGACACTCCTCATTCTTGGATGCCCACATTAATGCGGGAGCTGGAGAAATCCGACTCCACATCAATGGGAAGGAGAAGATATTCAACTTCCAGCCAAGAGTGGAGCAATGTTCCATATGGTCAAGATCAAGTATGGACCCAATACCAAGAACATTAAGCAGGTCGAAATTAAGCCCCCGAAGATAGACAACCTAATCAAATTCATAAAAGACTTCATGGAGAAGGACTCATCGTCTCCAAGGAGAATCAAGAAAGAAAGGTGGGCGGTGTCATTTACGCCATCGCCAAAGTCCTGCATTCCTTCTGCCACACCGGACGAACAAAAGAAGATCAAGAAGGTGTGGCAAGTGAAGTCATCTACGTCCGCTTCTTCGAGACAGGGTGATGCACAAGATTAAACGAGCGGAGAAAGTCCGGCTCGTCGGACTTTAAACGAGGAGCCCTTGCCGACAGGTAAAATCGGCATGTATCTCATATTTAATTTCCAAAGTCATGTTTACTTCCCTTAATTTTGATTCCTCCATAATCAAGCATGGCATGTTTATTTTTCCTCTCATGCATAGAAAATTTAAAAATTTGAAACTAGGATTTTTATATTGAAAAAAATTCTAGTACTCATCATGGTAAAACTTTAGCCTTGGATTCCACTCATCAAACCTGCACTAAGCTGAATAGAATAACTTGAGCAAGCATTGTATCCTTGGGTGGGGGCCAACCCCCACTAGAATGGTTCGGCCGAACCATTATTGGGTCCAATTGTGCTCAAACTTTTAGGTGTAATGGATGATGAGGTGGAGATATGAAGTACAATGTTTGGAGGAGAGAGGAGCTCATCTTGGTTCGGCCGAACCAAGTGAGAGCCCTCTCTATAAATGGGAGGGTGGGGAGGTTCATCTCCTTGCACTAACTTGAGCTGCCATAGTGTGCCCTCAAGTTCCCTTCTCCTCTCTAGAGTTCTTTCAATATGTTCTTCCTAAGTTCATCAAAAATGTTTCCCTAAGTTTTTGCGTGCATTTCGGAGTACTTTTGTGGGTGTTGTCACGCAAGAACGATTTGTGGTGGCGACCAAGCTCCACAAGAATGACTGACTTTGGACGTCTAACTTAGCGTTGTGCTAACACTTAACCCGTCCGGAGTGTTCTTGTGTGCTTTGTTCTTTTCAGCTGCAAGATGAAAAAAAGTGTTAAGCGGTTGTTCGGCACGATGCGCAAGGGATCAGGATCAAGCTCGGGTCATTCAAGCTCTGGTCCATCCCCTGATCATGTGCATAGCCCGGCAATGCAGGATGTTCCGCAAGCCGCTTCCTCGAGAGGAGAAGGAAGTCGTCATGCTTCCTCTCTCATCCATGACACTGAGCTCGATTTGAAAGACGAGCGAGAGAGACAGGCATACGTCCTCCTCAAGGACTGGATATTCGCTCCTACACGAGCGTATGATCTGGAAATGCTCAGTAAGATAGGTATGGACTCTGAATTTCATCTGGTTTGGGAATCAATAGGGTGGCAAAAATTTTTCTCATGTGGAGGGAGAAGGTTCACGCCTTCTGACCATCCAATTTCTATGCACTTTGAAAGAAATTGGAGGTGGTATTTCTTTCCGATTATTCGAGAGGGAATATTACTACACATGGAAAGAATTTAGTCTCTTTCTTGGTTTCGCTCATCAGTGTTCTATTGAGTGGGAATCAAAATTGTCAAACTTTGATAAACATAGTTTTTGGCAAGGTATTGTGGGGTCTCCTCCGGAGAGATCAACTCCACAATACCACAAAACCACCCAGAAATCTGGTTATGCGTGAAATAGTACAGATACAGAAACTTCGTATGTTTTTACAAATTAATAATATACAAGTACATGTTATACAATACAAAAAGACGCGACATTTCCATAGGGATAGCCCGAGTGTAGAGTCGACCTAGAGTTCGTATTCTTCCTTGACTTCGGGATTTCCTAAAGTTATTATATGTAAGAGTGAGTATCAATGGTACTCAGCAAGCCAAACTGAACACACTTTTATTTAAATATGCATGCTATATCGACAAGAGAAATAAATTATAAATATGTTCCTAGTATGAAGATATATCCAATTCTCCTTTCTAATATATTCTATATGAACATTTAAGGACATGAATTATAAACTTAACTTTAGCTTAATCCTATACTCTACCATTTCTTATAAATATGCAAGATGTCTTAAAAAGAATAATATAATCCTAGTCTTAGCATGATCTTATGTCATACAGATATGTATGATATGATATAAGCCTAATCTTAATGTGATTCCATATTATAAATAAATAGATATACATGATGTCTTACAAGGAAATAAACTAAGTCTAACTTTAACATGATTCTATACTATATGGGTAGGCATGTTTTCTTTAAAGAGAAAAATATGAACCTAGCCTTAATATGATCCTAGGTTCTATTATTTCCTATCAATGCTTATATATAAATGATTAGATTTTAAAATGGCATTTTAGAAAAGTTACTTATGCTATTAAACTGGATTCACCCATAGACAAAACTCCATTAACCGGGACTACGGCGTATTCGAATACAAATCGACTCTGCAGCGTCTGCCCAACTTTACCCGAGGATTAACCGTAGTTAGCAAGACCAAGGGTAACATTGCATTTATATAGTTCTAACCTTTTTTGATGTGTGAACGAAACCAGCGGGCTATCTTAATAGGGGCACCAATTCTAACCAGTAATTGGTGTCTCAAACCCTATTTAATAGTTGTTCGTCACACACTTGCTCCGGCTTGGTGAAGCCTGTGTTGCTATCTTAACAGACGGTACTGATCTGGTTAGTATCGGCGTTTTTATCCGTTGTTTACATAGTTATCAACCAATGGGACTTTCTCCGAAACCTCAAATGCTATAATGCGCATAAATGAATTCCCTAAGTCCCCAGGGAGATCGGAGAGAAATATATAAATGTCATGCCAGTATAACTGGTCCATCGGATGGGCGAAACTATGTCCTTATTCTGGCACAAGAATTTTTATAGTGTTTTGGCATACAGCCAAAACCATTTTCATATCACATGAGATGATAGGACTTATATTTGCCTATTACATAAAATAATAGATCATTTTTCTATTTTGCCACATGAAATAGCTTCTTTTGAGCATGAATGAAATACTAGTACATGAGATAATGTTTATTCTATCATGATGATAGTTTTATATCTAGTCCTAGTTATCAAGGTATTTTGTAAGGAGAAGGAGAATATATCTGTTAACATGAAATAATGACCTTCTCCTTTTATATACATGAGCTAATAGGTATTCCTACATCATAATATGTAACTCTATATGAGCTAAGATGTTCCTTATGCATTGAATAAAAACCTATATGAACTAAGGGATTTTTAAACATGAAGTATTAACATATATAATTTAATAAATATGCAAATCTATATGAAATGATAGTTTATAACATCTAACCCATCCCACAAAATATTTCTAACTAAATATATTCTTTAAAACATGGTAACTTATTATTTTTAAGCCGACTGATCAAGAACAGTCTGACTTGCCTTCAGGACTAGTGGTCCCAACTCTTTCTTCTTCTTGAATAATGGCGAGGGCGTTCATGTTGAGGATATGATCGAGCTTGATCTTCTTTATGAACTTGACGTCGCGATCTATCGATAAACGATCAAATAATTTAAACAAACAATCAAAGAAACACTAAATAGATATAAAATTTAAAAAGGGCTTAAAGGATGATTTTTGAAATTTTTAAAGGGAAAGCTACTTGTTAGATCCTAAAACTTAAATTTTTGGGCTTGAGTAAAATAAGAAGAGTATTTGAAATACTTCAAAGAGGAAAAAGGATAGTTTTTGGAGTTTTAAGTAAGAAGGTTCATTTGTTAAATTTTAAAGTTTGAAATTTGAATTTGAATAAAGATAGAGATAGTTGTAGAATATTTCAAATGTTTTAAAAGGAAAGATAAATAGATTTGAGAAAAAAATGAAAGGAGTTAGATTATTTTTCTAGGGTTATTTGTTAAGTCATAATATTTTAAAATTTGGGCTTTACTTAATATAATATAAAATAATTTATAGGAATTTGATGTTAAAACTATTTATAAAAAAATATAAATAGATTTTAAGAAACTAGGAGAAGTTTGAATTTGAAAAGTTTAAAGGATTTATTCTTAATTTTAAAGATTTAAGTTTGAATAAATATACATATAAAAGAGTTTTTAAAAATATTTTTAAAGGATTAAAATAGTAGTTAAAGAATTTTTAAGAGTACACAAAATTTGAAAATGAGATTTTGAAGAGATCAAAAGGATCAATCTATTTTTATAGAGTTTTTCATATATATTTCTCTCTTTCTTTTTTTTCTCTATCTTTTAACAAAGTAAAAGGAATGAAAAGGACAAAAAAATGGCCTAAGGCCGGTTCAAACCCAGGATCTAACGTGCTTAGTTAACTCTCTTATCCACTGAGCTATATATTCTTTCTCTCTTTCTTTTTCTCTTCTATCTCTAAGCTTCTTTAAAAAAAATGGAAAAAAGGTGGATGGGGCGTGTTTCGATCCCATAACCCTCTCCTTCTCACTCAACTCCCCTAACAACTGCGCCCTTTTACTCTATCTCTTCCTTCTTTCATTTCTTTTCCTTTCTTCACTTCTTCTTTCTCTCTCCTCTCACTTCTCTTCCTCGACGCCGACAGGGATGGGGACGTGCGACGGCGAGGACATCCAGAACTTGGTAACTAAGGGTTCCCTGTCTATAAACATGGTACGGGGAACCCGTTTTTGGGTTTAGCTGGGCCAGGGGCATGGCGTAATGGCCTGGCGACGGCGAGTCTTTAGCGGCGTCGGTGGCGCTCATCGATGTAGCTCTCCGGTGATGGTCCAGCCAAGGCAAGCTACTTGAAAGCATATAAGGGACATGGGGAGACTAGCTAAGGTTTTGGTTTGGTTGGAGAAGCATCGGAGTGGGCTAGCACCGTGTGCGCGGCGGCGGCCGAACAGAGGAGCTTCAGCGGTGCTCGCCGGTATCGGTCTCCAGTGACTCGTTCGCTTGAGCAAGTTAGGGGAATTAAAGCTCTAGGTGTGTAAAATACAGGAGTACCTTCAATTTGAAGAGAATTCGATTGATGGCGACGAATTTTAAAGAATTGCCCGTGCGGCTAGGAGGGGTTCTTCAGAGCTTGTTCTGGATTCTCTTAAAATTTGAGCAATGTGGTGTGTAATAGCTAGGGGGGACCTTGGGGCAAATATGGAAGAAAATATGAGGATCAACTTTGGTATCTAATTCTTTGCCTAGTATGGTCTAAATATAGCGATTCAAGGTCGGTTTCAAACTTGGGATAACGCCGACGGATATGGCGGTTCGGCATAGTCAGTTCGCCGGAGATAATAATGATGACGTGGTTGGTCCAGTTGTGTACTAGCACGTGGGGAAGGATGAAGCGGTGCTGTGGAGTCGGTTCAGCCTCCGGTGGGTATGGCCGGCGCCCACAGTGAGGGCAGCCGTGGCTTGCGGCAGCCGCGATTCGGCTAAGCAAGAGAGGAAGAAGGAGGAAGGAAGAAAAAAAAAGAAAAAAGGGAAAGAAAAAGAAAATTAAGGAAAAAGGGAAATAAAAAGAAAAGGGCAATTTGGAGAAACTTAGAAGAAATTTAATCTAGGGTTTAAAATTAATTTAAACTTAATTTTTGAAAATTTCTTTGAATTAAAAGCTCAATTAGGATTTTTAAAAATAAAAATCAAAACTTAGTAAAACTTAATTTTCTAAATTGAAATAAGGAATGAAGCATCCATCGTGAGGGTCAAAGTTCTTTCGGAGTGTTGTCTTCAAGGGATCCTCAGAGCTTTGAGCTAAGGTTTTGGTAGGTGCACCGCCTAGGTGCTCCTGCCAGGTGTGGAGTTTTTGGCAATCGGGTATCTACATGGCAAGCTTATCCGACTGGAGATAGGGATAGGTTGTGCCTACCAAATATGTAAACCAACTACGACTTGGGTATTACGTTGCCGATTAGATAAGACAACGGCTCATAGTCATAGTTTGGTAAGATTGAGGAAACCGACTTAGAGTAAGATAGGGTTTCCGATTTGTAAGCCCACCTCCCAAGACTATATAAGGGGTAAGGGGCGTCCTTGAGGGATATCGTTTTTAGATCATATGCTTCATGAGAAGTTAGATGAGCTTTCAGCTTTAGATATACGAGATCATGAGATCAATAAAGACACTCGGCGGATCGAATCCCGAAACAGAGTAGGGTATTACCTCACGAGAGGGCATGGACTGTCTAAATCTTCTTTTCTCCTAACCCATTGTGCTTGGCGATCTTGATGCGACCCGAAATTACATTGCGAAACCAAGTTTCGACGGTTGGCGCGCCGGTAGGGGCCGCGCGTCGAGACTTCTTCAACAATCTCGCCGACAAGCGTGATGGGATCTCCTTCAGGTTCGGCGACTTCGCCGCCAACTTCTTCGACGACTCCTCCTTCGACTCGGATTCAAACCAGTCGGAAGGAAAGACCCACTCGGCGCCGTTCGGGCTCCCCAATAGCGCCGAGATCTTCGACGACATCTTCAAGTCCAAGATGCAATCCACCCTCTCCAACGAAGGACTTCACTCGGCACCGTTCGGATTGCCGAACATCGCCGAAATCTGCACCGACCTTCTCGTCTCCCCAACGGAGACGATCTACTCGGAAGAAGACCTCTCGGTGCCATTTGGGTTACCAAACGCCGCCGAGATCTACGGCAAACTCCTCTCCCCCGAGTTGAGGTCGACCCACTCGGAGGAGCCCGCTTCCCATGCTCTGACTCAGACTGGAACGATCCAGACCCGGGCTACCCAGGATCAAGGGAGGTCGCCGTCATCTTCCCGCCATTCGGCTCATGCTCATCTTCGGAGCTCAACGAATATCTCAGCTCCGCCGGCTTCGACGACCTCTATGGCATCCCCTCAGACGAAGCCGACGACTCCGACTGCCGCAAGGACTACGCGCCGAAGTGCTTCGATGTCCTCATGGCTGAGCCGGACGAGTCCGACTCAACCATGACCCGCAGCTTGGCCGAGGAAGAGCGAGCCAAGATCGAGTAGGAGCGCAAGCGGCTAAAGAGGAGAAGAAATGCGGGGAAGAGGGCGACAAGAGAAAGCAAGATCTACGCGCGGCCGGACGACCCGCTCGGAGGCCATCCTTCAAACGCGGTCCGCAACGCCAACATCTTCCGGAGCCACGCGAGCGCTTTGCCGCACTCACACTCTTGGACACCGTCATGGAGACGGCACCGCCGACGTGACTCCAATACTTGACAAAATCAAGACCATCGTCGCAGCCACGCCAACGGCCATCCCACCACCTCGGCACGAAGGTCGACTGAGTCCGTGGCTGAAACGCCCGACAAAAGCCGATTCTTGCCTCTAAGGTCAGGAGACTATAAGAGGCCCGAGCAAGATTGGTCGACGACAAGGCCAAGAGGCCCATGCCGCGAGTCCACACAGAAGTACCAGGAGAAAACGGTCGACTCCCGTGACAAACGACATGGACGTCCTACCCGTCCACCACCGCGTCCGCCGCAACAACGCTCGGCTACCCAACCAGCCAACAAGACCCCGCCGAGCGATGCGGGAAGTCCTCGATCGCCGCTACCGAGTGAGACCGACGCACTCGGGAAGATCGGGGGATCACCCGATAGCGGCGACGGAGTGCCGGCTTTCACTCGGGAGCTTCGCGAGTGCACGCCGAATGGTTTTAAGCCAACAGGAATAGAGAAATATGACGGCAAGATCGACCCCGAGTCGTGGCTTACCATGTATACTCTCGCCATCCACGCAGCAGGCGGTGACAACAAGGCTATGGCCAATTACCTGCCCGTGGCCCTCGCTAACTTGGCCAGGAACTGGCTCACAAGCCTGCCAAGAGGCTCAATCGGCTCATGGAGCGAGCTGAGGGACCACTTCACCGCCAACTTCCAGGGCACCTTCGAGAGGCCCGGCACCCACTTCGATCTCTACAACGTCATCCAGAAGCCGGACGAACCTCTGAAGGACTACATCCGGCGCTTGTCCGAAAAACGTAACAAGATTCCCAACATCACCAACGACATCATCATCGCCGCCTTTCAGAAGGGAGTCCGTGATGAGCTGTTAATTGGAAAGTTTGGGCGCAAGCCACCGAAGACGGTGAAGCAAATGTTCGAGACGGCGAACTCCTACGCCAAGTCCAACGATGCAATCAAGGCGACACGCCAAGACCGGTCTGACAAAAGGGATGACAAGCACTCGGAAGGAAGCCGACATCCGAGGAAGGATAACGGTAGCAGCAATCATGCCCAGAAAGATCGCAAGCACCGGCACGAAGACCTGGTTGCCACAACGTCCGATTATCAACACCGTCGTCGAGTTGCGGCTTACGACGCGATCATAAACGATCGTGAACGCTCATTGCAAGCATCATCTACAAGCAATTCGCAGAGCAATATGCGGCACGGTTAAACAAGAAGCCGACTAATGAAACCGGTCCATCGGGAACCAAGAAGAACAACCCGACTGAAATTCGGAGCCTTTTCAAGACCACGTGGGTGAGCTGAATCACATCTTCGGGGGCCGCAGGCTTATGAGTCTAAGAGGAAGCAAAAGCTGACGGACCGTGAGGTCAACGCGGCACAACCCAAAATCCCACAACATCTACGATGGTCGGAGGTGGCCATCACGTTTAATCGCTCAGATCATCCTGACCGAGTGGTTCACCTAGGGCAGTATCCCTTGGTACTTGACCTGGTGGTTCAGAACATCAAGCTGAAGCGCGTCCTCATCGATGGGGGCAGCGTCCTCAATCTCCTGTTCGTCAAGACCCTGGATGAGATACAAATCCTGAGAACTGAGTTGAAGGCAAGCTCAGCCCCCTTCCACGGAGTGATCCCGGGGCTGTCGCCCACACCACTCGGGCACATCGCCCTTCCAGTCACCTTCGGAGTTCGGGAGAACTTCCGGACGGAGAGCATAACATTCGAGGTGGCCGACTTTGAGACGGCCTACCACGCAATCATTGGAAGGCCTGCGCTCGCCTAGTTCGTGGTGATACCACTCTACACCCACCTCTGCATGAAGATGCCCAGCCTCAACGGCGTCATCGCCCTGCGCAGCGACGTCAAACAAGCCTTCACCTACAACAAAGAAAGCTGCGATATGGCCCAATCTTGTGAGAGATCACATGGCCAGGAAGAAATCCGACTGGCTACATCAACATCTGAAGAGGGTGAAATTTCTACAAAGAGGATAGCCAAGTCGGGACAAGGCGATGCCAAAACGAAGAAAATCTTCCTTGATCCAGTCGGTAAGATATCTTCAAGGACTTAGAAGATACCATAGTCGCAATGTTCGGGCGCGAGCTTTCATTGTCGATGATTTGGTTCTACGCAAGATCCAGACCATCAAGGACCATCACAAATTATCTCCACTATGGGAAGGACCATACATAATCGCTGAGGTGACTCGGCCAAGAGCATTTCGACTAAAGCGCGAAGATGGATCTATGGTGAAGAACTCCTGGAATATTGAACATCTTCGACGATACTATGCTTAAATTATCGTAAGTTTCATGTTATTCTTGACTGCCAATCTCAAGCAAGATGACTTCTTGAGTTGACAGTCGGGGGCTGCATACGTGTCAATAAAGCATGGTTTTCTTCGACAACTTGTTTATATTTGGTTTATCATTGTTTAATGTTTCTTGATTTGAGTTTAATAGATAAGGACGAGAATTTTTGATGACCTAATCAAGCTTAGGCTTGGTGACATCGGACGAAATTACTTAAGAAATTTTCTATGAAGACTCGGGTCAAGGCATTAACATAAATAAGCTAGATACCTATAAGTTCACATCGGAGGCATAAAGAGACCAAGATGATTAAACTTACTCCCGACTGAACCTCGGATGACAAGGGAATCTTGGAGGCTAGATGCGGAAGACGGCTTGTGATGGAACAAGAGTTCCTAGATGAATGGATTTGCATGTACACGAGTTTAGGGTTCTCCACGAGAGCGGTGAACAGTCTGCGAAAGAGAAAATTTTTGGGGAAGATGAAGTGTCGAGGATGACCTCGAGGCTTCGTAAAAAGACTTGAGGTTTTTGCCAAGTTATCTCGCGATTGGGCCGAGCCCATGAGAGACTTGCGGCCCAGCTAAGGTGTGGCTTGACACGTGTCCTTAGGGACTTAAGTGGATGGACTTGAGCAGATTTCCCGGCAATATGCGCGTGTCACATAGCCCAATACCTTTAAAATCCTTTCATACCGCGGTTTGCATAACTTCATGAGAAGTTGGTACGATGCAATTTGAAAGGTGACAAACGCTTAAGCTTTTCATGGCTGTCCCGATAACAGAACTGTTTGGTTTTTAAGCATTTGATTAAATGATTATATCAATGCTATTTTTTCCACCTTGGTGAAGATCTTTTTATATTAAGACCAATATTATGGCAGGAGCTATTTAATATTTTGGTCATATTTTTTAGATGACTGAAAAATTTGTTTACCCATGAGGGTTGACTAAATTATTTGTCCCGAGATGACTCGGACAAGTTAACTCGGATGAGCATGAGCTCGCCGAGTGATTTTTACCCATGAGGGTTGATTAAATTATTTGTTCTGAGATGACTCGGGCAAGTTAACTCGGATGAGCATGAGCTTGCCGAATGTTTTTTACCCATGAGGGTTGATTAGATTATTTGTCCCGAGATGACTCGGACAAGTTAACTCGGACGAGCATGAGCTTGCCGAGTGTTTTTTACCCATGAGGGTTGATTAAATTATTTGTCCCGAGATGACTCGGACAAGTTAACTCGGATGAGCATGAGCTCGCCGAGTGATTTTTACCCATGAGGGTTGATTAAATTATTTGTTCTGAGATGACTCGGGCAAGTTAACTCGGATGAGCATGAGCTTGCCGAATGTTTTTTACCCATGAGGGTTGATTAGATTATTTGTCCCGAGATGACTCGGACAAGTTAACTCGGACGAGCATGAGCTTGCCGAGTGTTTTTACCCATGAGGGTTGGTTGATTAAATTATTTGTCCCGAGATGACTCGGACAAGTTAACTCGGATGAGCATGAGCTTGCCGAGTGTTTTTTACCCATGAGGGTTGATTAAATTATTTGTCCCGAGATGACTCGGACAAGTTAACTCGGACGAGCATGAGCTTGCCGAGTGTTTTTTACCCACGAGGGTTGATTAAATTATTTGTCCCGAGATGACTCGGGCAAATCAACTCGGATAAGCATGAGTTTGCCGAGTGAATTAATTTCTTACCCATGAGGGCTAAATAAATTATTTGTTCCGAGACGACTCGGGCGAACTACTCGGATAAGCATGAGCTTGCCGAGTGATGTGATTTTCTATGATTGCTTTAGCTTGAGCTAAGCATTTATATGAGAATTATTTGTTCCGAGATGACTCGGGCAAATTTTCGGGATGACTCGAGAAGATCAGCTCGGATAAGCATGAGCTTACCGAGCGAATTCATTTCTTACCCATGAGGGATGATTGAAATATTTGTTTCGAGATGACTCGGATCCACTCGGATAGACGTGAGCCTACCGAGTACTTTCCACCCACTAGGGTTAATTGAGTTATTTGCTCTGGGATGATTCGGGCAAATTCACTCGGACGAGCACGAGCTTGACGAGTGATGAGGTTGCTTTAGCTTGAGCTAAGCATCTACATAAGAATGATTTTTATAGTTCTTGACTATATGTTTAGTCTATTTTTGACTAACCACATAGTCGGGGCTACACCTAATTTGGTGCATCAGGAGATGCACCTAGATATTTATTTTTGAGAATTTTTGAGATATTTTCTAGCCCTTCACAGTCTTTGGAGCCACTCGGGAAGATTCAGGCAGAGATGATGGAATCACTCGGCGCCAGGAGCACTCGACCAAAGAGGTTTTTGGCTGCGTACTATTTTGGTTTGAAGCTGAGTTGTCTCGTCGATCGAAAAGGACTCGGGGCTACTGTGGAGATTATGGCAATCGGGTATCTACATGGCAAGCTTATCCGACCGGAGATAGGGATAGGTTGTGCCTACCAAATATGTAAACCAACTACGACTTGGGTATTACGTTGCCGATTAGATAAGACAATGGCTCATAGTCATAGTTTGGTAAGATTGAGGAAACCGACTTAGAGTAAGATAGGGTTTCTGATTTGTAAGCCCACCTCCCAAGACTATATAAGGGGGGTAAGGGGCGTCCCTTGAGGGATATCGTTTTTAGATCATATGCTTCATGAGAAGTTAGATGAGCTTTCAGCTTTAGGTACACGAGATCATGAGATCAATAAAGACACTCGGCGGATCGAATCCCCGAAACAGGAGTAGGGTATTACCTCACGAGAGGGCCTGAACCTGTCTAAATCTTCTTTTCCTCCTAACCCATTGTGCTTGGCGATCTTGACTGCGACCCCAGAAATTACATTGCCGAAACCAAGTTTCGACAGTTGTGTACTAGCACGTGGGAAAGGATGAAGCGGTGCTATGGAGTCGGTTCAGCCTCCGGTGGGTATGGCTGGTGCCCACAGTGAGGGCAGCCGTGGCTTGCGGCAGCCGCGATTCGGCTAAGCAAGAGAAGAAGAAGGAGGAAGGAAGAAAAACAAAAAGGAAAAAGGGAAAGAAAAAGAAAATTAAAGAAAAGGGAAATAAAAAGAAAAGGGAAATTTGGAGAAACTTAGAAGAAATTTATCTAGGGTTTAAAATTAATTTAAACTTAATTTTTGAAAATTTCTTTGAATTAAAAGCTCAATTAGGATTTTTTAAAATAAAAATCAAAACTTAGTAAAACTTAATTTTCTAAATTGAAATAAGGAATGAAGCATCCATCCTCGGGGTCAAAGTTCTTTCGGAGTGTTGTCTTCAAGGGATCCTCACAGCTTTGAGCTAAGGTTCTGGTAGGTGCACCGCCTAGGTGCTCCTGCCAGGTGTAGCCCCCGAGCCTAAGGGTCAAGCCTTCTTCCAAGGTGTCGATTTCTAGCAGTTATTTATGAATCGAGATTTTACAGGTGCGCCGCCAAAGTGCACCTGGCAGGTGTAGCCCCCGAGCCTAGGGTCGGATGGCACATCTGAGCCTAGCGTTGAATCATCAAGATCCCGATGATCCAAGCAATGCTCGAGGTCCACCAAAAAAGGGGTTAGCCGAGACAAACAGGTCTACCGCCGGAGGCATTTGGTAGTCCCTGCTTCAACCGAGGGGTAGGCAATTTGGCCTTCAGCCCCCGAGTCGGAAAGTTCACTGCCCGAAGGCAGTCAGGATGGGTGAGGTGTTCGGGGCTACAGGCCCTGGGGCTCGAGGTAGCCCCGACCTCACTTGTGGACTAGCTCAGAAGCCCACACTTGAGTCATCAAGGTCACCGCTCTGGGGCGGCGAAGAACATGGTTATGGTCGAGACTACTGCTCGAAGGCACACGGTAGTTCCGACCTCGACGGGGGCTAGCCCGGAAACCTTCCCTGAGTCGAGAAGAACCCGACCCAAATGGGGTTTTGCCGATATCAAAGCAAAGTCCTCTGACATTCTTTGCTACTTCTTGTATATGTCATGAGGATTGGGAGCGTCGCTGCATCACATCGAATCTTTTGGCATCCCACCCTTTTCCCAAGTGTCAGGCGGTGCTGATAGTTGAGATGGGAAAGGTGGTGTGACCTTATGTCGGGTTCTTCAGTGCGGACATCGGAAGTGGTGTAGACGTCACTCGCCCTTCCGAAGATCCGACGGCCGAGATTTTGCTCGAAGTTGTCGTGTCAAGGTAACGAGTTGGATGGGCGAGAGGCGCTTCGGATGTTCCGTGCTGGTCATAAAAGATGCTGCACGTTTTCTGAAAAACCATGCCAGCGAGCCCGTCACCATCTCCCTATTTAAACCCCATTGCAGCGGGCTCTTCTCCTTATGCCATCCTACTTCTCCACTTTGAGGAAGAGAGTTTCTCAGTTCTCCTGCCTCCATTCTGCAACCTTCTTCTTCTTCCTCTGAGCGGTCTTACACTCCTAGCCTCATCCCCGAGTTCCATTGAAGGTTGGAGTTCGATGGGAGCCCTGAGAATCGGCAGCAGCAGGTGGGCTTAACCTCACTCCCCTGCCTAAATGTTTCTTCCATTCCTCTAGTAGAGCTTCATCTGCCAGGTGTTGATGTCGTGGCAGGAATTTGGTGTTATCCCAAAGCTAGAGATTGCGGAGATACGCCTTCCCGTTACAACGATCGAGCCGAAAGGGAAGCGAAAGCTAATTGCTTCCCCAGAGGCGGAGCGGAGCATCCATGGGGAGGCGGGTGGGCAAGCATAAGGACATGCCCCCAAGATTGCACGCCGAAGTGCTGTGAAGTTCACAGCGTCCACCATGTGAGCACCATGGTCGCGTTTTATTGGCACTACCACCGCTAACTGGCATTGCTGACAGGAAGCCGTCAGGGGCCAACCCTCGCCTTGTCGGGTCGTCATCTGCTGGCGGTGCTGAAGTGCCCGTCGCATCTTCACAGCAGACCGAAGCCCTAATCCGGGACTTGGCCGGGGCGCTCGATGACGTGGAAGCAAGGGCGTTGGCGTCGGAGGCGGCGGCAGTGGAGCTGGAGAAGAAGCTGGCGGCCGCTGATGCAGCCAGGGACAATGCTTGGCCAAAATGGCTGAGGACCAAGCCGCGCGCGCGGAGGCTATCCGTAAGTACTATCTTCTTCAATTTCTTTGTGATCGAAGTAGGAGTTTGCCTCAGCAGACCTGTTTCGTGACCAGGCCAACTTGTGGGAGCTGGTCGGTGGCTTCGTCGTCTTGGGGACAGCCTCAAGACGATAGATGGGCGATGGGAAATCTGTTCGGAGGCGGCCCGAACACTCCTCGCCGAGATCGATATAGACATATTGTCGCTCATCCCGAACGACAGCGTGCTTTAGGTGCGTCTACTGAGTGGCCGGGAACTTCTTCGGTGCTACGCTCAGGGGGTAGCCAAGACAGTGGTGACGCACGTCCTTGGCATTGTACAGAAGCTGTACCCCGGGGCGAACATCAACACGATCGCTGAGGGGAGGCCTGCCGGCATTGAGTTGGGCAACGTCGATGGTATCTACACCTCCGTAGAGTCGACGACGGATAAGATTGTGAGCAACATGTGTTAGTGATATGCCCTAGAGGCAACATGGAGATGTTGGATATCACGTCAATGTTTATGTATTTATGAATAAAGTGTTATTCAGTTCCATGAAATAGACATCTTGTATTGATCAATAAGTACATGACTTATTTATGAGACTCTTTACGTATGAATCTATTTCTAAATGATCCCCGATCATATGTCATATTATTGGAACAAATATGATTCCAAGATCGGCATGTTTATTGATTGATGATCATGTCTCATAGATCATGGGTATGGAGATACCAAATCAATAAACATGGACATATGTGTTGGAGAACACATTGTTGGATAGACCCACCATGAGACACTACAGGGAATTAATGTGCCATTAGTTGGTCTCGGGTAGTGTTGGTACAAAGTCCTTAGACCTGAGATCACCATGGATTCCAACATGTGTAGTAGCCTACTTTGGGACTACCAAACGCTATTCTAATGCGGGTAGTTATAAAGGTAGTTTTCGGGTTTGCTATGAAACATGGAGTAGGATGTGAGTGATCAAGATGGAATTTGCCCCTCCTTTGGAGAGATATATCTGGCCCCTCGAGGTAATGGATTATAGAAATGCATGGCCATGCTAAGTTGATTGAGGAGTCAATCAACGGACGATAATCCAATACGGTTCGAGTGAATGGTTAAGCTATTGAAGGGATGGCACACATCTTGCCTATAGCTTAATTGGTATCGTGAGGCAAAGGGATTTGTGTACACATTACAGGTTTAGAGTCGATATTATTCTTGTATACTATGGTGTCAATATGTGCTGCTAGGCGTCGCTGTGTGACGGGTCGGCGAGTTGGACTCGAGCCGACAATCGGCTAAGTTAGACTATAGCCGAGACCGAGTATACCTGAACCTACGTGGTCGCACGCTTAAGGGGATAAGAACAGGCATTCGAGTTGGACTCGAATACGGCTCGATCGGATAGGGATCCGATCGGATAGAGTCCTATAGGCTTACGACGTATGGGTGGCCAACTCGTGAGATTCGGATGGGATCCGATTCAAAATAGAGTCCTGATCGGCCACTAGTCCCAGTCGGCCAACTCTATATAAAGGAGGGAGGGGTGGAGAGTTGCGGCACGTTAATTGTATCGCATTGAACCGAATCTGCAACAAAAGTCGTCGAGATCAATCTCCACAGAAACCCTCCCCACTTTCGAGCCAAACCCTAGCCTTGCATCGCGTGCTAGCACACGGGTGTTCGGCGTTCTGTTCCCGGACGTGTGGATACCGGTAGAGGCGCTGCTACGTTGCGCGCTGTTCGTCGGCTGTGGAGGAATCGGCTACAGTCGAGCGCATTGGAGCGAGACGCGAGAACGTGACCGGACGACTCGGCGGATCGGCTGATTGGCGAATCGGCTGTCCTCAGGAATCGGCTGACGGCTTGTGGGAATCGGCTACACTGTTCCGGATCGGATAGCCCTGATTGGCTGTTTCCGCTGCACACTCCAATCGGTAATGATCTATCGGCCCTTACTTGCAAGTGTTCCTGGTTTGCGCGGTTAAAAGTTTTTGTTTTCGGCTAGCGTAGCCTCCACGTAACCCTTCAGTGGTGTCAGAGCTAATCTTGCTTAGTTCGGGTTTTAGATTGGATCTAGAACAAGTTTAGCACACGGGTTGATTAGATCAATCGGTTTTACGGGATCTGTTGAGGAGAGTGGATGGTAATTGCGTTCCTTGATAGTGTATCGGAACGGCGTAATGTGATTACGTCGAAGCAATATCCATAGAACTCGGTTTGAGTCGGCTTCAAGATAGCGTTCCTTGATAGTGTATCGGAACGGTATAATGTGATTATGCCGAAGCTATCTCGTAGTCCGATCTTGTTAGCTGCCTCGCGCCTACGCAAACCATCCCCCTTGATAGTGTATCGGGACGTCATAATGTGATTATGCTGACATGGTTTCCGTAAGCGATTTCATAGATTGGATCTATGAATTTCGTGTGGTGTTCCGGGACCGCCGTGTGCATACCCCTTATAGGTCGTCTCGATGTCGTATCTATGCGATAGGTAGAAAACGTTCTACGCCTAACTTGTTTTTGCAGAGAATGCTTTGAGATGGTATGGCCCTATTGTATGTATGAGATGCATGTGATGCATGTAATATTCTTTTATATGTGCAATCCCTGTAATATTCTTTCATACGTGCAGTGCTTGTAATATTCTTTCACGACCTACGAGTCGATGTAATCTTCAATTATAGCTTCTATAGTAATAACTTAGTTTGAAGAAATCAAGCATCATGTACATTGAAAGATGGTGCCAAAGATGGAGATCCTCGGCATCGACATGGAGATGGAGATCACCTTGTGAAGGGGGCCATACTATTTCATTATATGCTATTCTACCTGCTTTCACATATGTGATATGTTTGTTTGATAGGATAGTATCCTCGCAAAATTAAGTAGTAATGATGCCCTTCCAAATGTTGCACCCGTCACCGTTATGCTCATCAATGGTGGGTCGCCAAAGCGAGTGTCATTCTCTATCATAATACGAGGGGGTATGTGTAACATATACAAAGGAGTATTTGGTTTACTTAACAGGGCTATCAAAATAGTTTTGGGCCTTGGGGCATAGGTTGGCGCTGGGGCATGGACATGCCACACCAACAACAAGAGTCACATAGAGATGTGATTAGCAAGGTGTTGCTTACCCATGTTACTAATATTCTAGCGTGATGCCAAAGCTCACTAGAAATTAACTAACATGTGGATCTTGACCCAATACGTAACCTAGAGGGAAGGTGGAAAATACGTAATGGGAGTCTTATGTTAAATTGTTTAACAAAAGACATAGCATAAATATTGTGCTAAACTTTGCTTTTTCTGTTGTAGAATAATGGCAGCTAATACTACACCCAGTACCTTTAATTTGCGATCTATTCTCGAGAAAGAAAAATTGAACAAAACAAACTTTATGGATTGGTATCGCAACTTGAGAATTGTTCTCAAGCAAGAGCGCAAGGAGTACGTTCTTGATGTACCCTATCCGGATGAGTTGCCTAATAATGCTACTTCTACTGCACGGAGGGCTTATGAGAAGCACACTAATGATGCCCTAGATATAAGTTGTCTCATGCTTGTTACAATGTCCTTTGAACTTCGAAGCAATACGACAGAGATGCTCATACTATTATTCGGGACTGCGTGACATGTTTGAGAACCAAGCTAGGCCGAGAGGTTCAACACCTCGAAGTCCTTGTTTGCGTGCAGCTTGTTGAGGAGAGTCCCGTCGAGTCCGCATGTGATAAAAATGATTGGCTACATTGAGTGTCCGGAAAAACTAGGTTTTCCCCTTAGCCAAGAGTTGGCTACTAATGTGATTCTCCGGTCGCTCCCTCCGAGCTTTGAGTCATTCATACTAAATTTTCACATGAACAATATGGATAAGACCTTGACCAAATTGCATGGGATGCTAAAGACGGGTGAGGAGAGTATCCGAAAAACGGTCATCATGTGATGATGATGCGAAAGCTAAGCGCAAACCACTTGTCAAGAAACTTTGCACCAAGAGGAAACTTACTCCCGATGAGATCGCGAGTGCCTCCAACACAAAGAAGGGCAAGAAGGGGTCGGCGGCATTAGATGCCGTTTGCTTCTACTGCAAGGAGACAGTCACTTGGAAAAGGAACTGCAAGAAGTACATGGAAGATCTCAAAAAGAAGCAAAGTACGACTTCGCTTCGTATTAATGTTATAGACATTAATCTTGCTACTTCACCTACTGACTCTTGGGTATTTGATACCGGATCAGTAGCTCATATTTGCAAATCGTTGCAGGGAATGAGAAGAAGTAGAGGATTGAGAAGGGGCGAGGTGAACCTGCGCGTCGGCAATGGAGCAAGCGTTGCTACAGTTGTTGTCGGCACAGTACCACTTCATCTACCTTCAGGATTAGTTTTGGAATTAAATAATTGTTATTGTGTTCCAACACTATGTCAAAACGTTATTTCCGCTTCATGTTTGCAAGCGGAAGGATATGATTTTAGATCAATGAACAATGGTTGTTCAATATATCTCAGAGATATGTTCTATTTTCATGCTCCATTGGTGAATGGATTATACGTTTTGAATCTTGAAGCGTCTCCCATCTATAACATTAATACAGAAAGGCAACTCTCTAATGATATAAACCCCACGTTTATCTGGCATTGTCGCTTAGGCCATATAAATAAGAAACGCATGGAGAAGCTCCATAAGGATGGATTGCTTCACTCTTTTGATTTTGAATCATTTGAGACATGTGAGTCTTGTTTACTTGGTAAGATGACAAAGGCACCTTTCACGGGACACGTGAGATAGCAAGTGACTTATTGGCACTCGTACATACGATGTATGTGGACCAATGAGCTCAACGGCCGAGGTGGTTATCGCACTTCATTACCCGGTTATATCTACTTAATGAGGCATAAGTCCGAATCCTTTGAAAAGTTCAAAGAATTCCAGAATGAAGTACAGAATCATTTAGGGAAAACAATCAAGTTTCTACGATCAGATCGTGGAGGGAAATACTTGAGCCAAGAGTTTGGTAATCATCTGAAAGATTGTGGAATTGTTCCACAGTTGACTCCGCCAGGAACTCCACAATGGAATGGGGTGTCCGAACGGAGAAATCACACCTTGTTGGACATGGTGCGGTCGATGATGAGCCAAAGTGATCTTCCGTTATCCTTCTGGGGATATGCTCTTGAAACAGCTTTGTTCACACTAAATAGAGTTCCATCTAAATCAGTTGAAAATACACCATATGAGATATGGACAGGCAACCCCTAGTTTGTCTTTCCTCAAAATTTGGGGATGTGAGGCTTATGTAAAACGTTTACAGTTCGACAAGCTCACACCCAAATCTGACAAGTGCTTCTTTGTGGATATCCTAAGGAAACTAAGGGATATTACTTTTATAATCGGGAACAAGGCAAAGTGTTTGTCGCCCGACACGGTGTCTTCTTGGAGAAAGAGTTTCTTTCAAGAATGGTTAGTGGGAGCAGGGAGCATCTTGAAGAAGTTCAAGAAACACCAGAAAATGTTTCAGCTACCACGGAACCACAAAAGGAGGAACAAGATGTTGCGCCACATGTTGTAGATACACCAGCCCCACGGAAGTCTGAAAGATCACATCGTACGCCTGACAGGTACACAGGTGTGGAAAAATGTGATATATTGTTGTTAGACAATGATGAGCCTAAGACCTATGAGGAAGCGATGGTGGGACCTGATTCCAACAAATGGCTTGGAGCCATAAAATCCGAAATAGAATCTATGTATGATAATCAAGTTTGGAACTTGGTTGGTCCACTGATGGTGTCAAAACCATTGAGTGCAAATGGATTTTAAGAAAAGGCCGATATAGATGGAAATGTTCACATCTATAAGACGCGATTGGTGGTGAAAGGTTTTAACAGATTCAAGGTGTTGATTATCATGAGACCTTCTTGCTCGTCGCAATGCTTAAGTCTATTCGGATTATTCTAGCGATTGCTGCATATTTCGATTATGAGATATGGCGATGGATGTCAAAACAACTTTCCTAAATGGAAACCTAAGCGAGGATGTATACATGATACAACCTCGAGGGTTTGTCGATCCATAATCGCCGGAAAGATATGCAAGCTACGAAATCCATTTATGGAATGAAGCAAGCATCTCGGAGTTGGAATATTTGTTTTGATGAAGTAATCAAAGGGTTTGGTTTCATCAAAAATGAAGAGGAGGCATGCGTTTACAAAAAGGTCAGTGGGAGCGCAATTGTTTTTCTAATCTTATATGTGGATGACATATTACCGATTGGAAATGATATCCCTATGCTAGAATCTGTCAAGTCTTCATTGAAAAATAGTTTTTCCATGAAAGACTTAGGGAGGCAGCATACATATTGGACATTCGGATCTATAGAGATAGATCCAAGAGGCTAATTGGATTAAGCCAAAGTACATACATTGACAAGGTGTTGAAAAGGTTCAACATGCACGATTCCAAGAAAGGTTTCTTGCCCATGTCACATGGCATTAATCTTAGCAAGAATCGGTGTCCAAGGACACATGATGAGTGGAATAAGATGGGTATGGTTTGATATGCTTCCGCAATTGGATCCTTCATGTATGCCATGCTTTGTACATGTCCGCATGTCTTGTATGCTTTGAGTGCTACGAGCAGATACTCGAGATCCAGTGAAGGTCACTGGACTTGTAAAGAATATCGTTAAGTACTTGAGAAGAACTAAGGATATGTTCCTAGTCTATGGAGGTGAAGAAGAGCTCGTTGTAAGTGGTTACACCGATACTAGCTTCCAAACGGACAAGGATGATTATAGATCACAATCTGGGTTCGTGTTCGCTCGAACGGAGGCGCGCGGCTAGAAGAGTTCCAAGCGGATACCGTTGCTGATTCTACAACGGAGGCCGAGTACATTGCTGCTTCGGAAGCCGCAAAGGAGGCTGTTTGGATCAAGAAATTCGTTTCGAGCTTGGTGTGATGACGTGCGACGGTCCAATGTCTCTCTATTGTAATAATAGTGGAGCCATTGCGCAAGCCAAGGAGCCAAGGTCACATCGAAGTCCAAACACATACTTCGAGATATCATCTCATCCGCAAGATTGTGGACAGAGGTGATGTCAAGATATGCAAAGTGCACATGGATCTCAACATAGCGGATCCGTTGACAAAACCTCTCCCCGAGCCGAAACATGAGGCGCACACAAGAGCAATGGGTATTAGATACTTACATGATTGACTCTAGAGCAAGTGGGAGATCATTAGTGATATGCCCTAGAGGCGACATGGAGATGTTGGATATCATGGTTAATGTTTATGTATTTATGAATAAAGTGTTATCCGTTCCATGAAATAGACAATTTATATTGATTAATAAGTATGTGACTTATTTATGACTCTTTATATATGAATCTATTTCTAAACGATCCCGATCATATGTCATATTGTTGGAACAAATATGATTCTCGATCGCATGTTTATTGATTGATGATCATCTCTCATAGATCATGGTATGGAGATACCAAATCAATATACGTGGACATGTGTTAGAGAACACATTGTTGGATGGACCCACCATGAGACACTACAGGAATTAATGTGCCATTAGTTGGTCTCAAGTAGTGTTGGTGAAAAGTCCTTAGACCTCGAGATCATCATGGATTCCAACATTTGTAGTAGCCTACTTTGGGACTACCAAATGCTATTCCGTAATCGGGTAGTTATAAAAGTAGTCTTCGGGTTTGCTATGAAACATGGAGTGGGATGTGAGTGATAAAGTGGAATTTGCACCTCCTTTGGAGAGATATCTCTGGGCCCCTCAAGGTAATGGATTATGGAAGTGCATGGCCATGCCGAGTTGATTGAGGAGTCAATCAATAGACAGATAATCTAATATGGTTCGAGTGAATGGTTAAGCTATTGAAGGGATGGCACACATCTTTCCTATAGCTTAATTGGTATCGTGAGGCAAAGGGATTTGTGTACACATTACAGGTTTAGAGCCGATATTATATTCTTGTATACTATGGTGTCAATATGTGCTGCTAGGCGCCGCTGTTGACAAATCGGCTAAGTTGGACTCGAGCAGAAACCGAGTATACCTGAACCTACAGGGTCGCACACTTTAGGGGATAAGAACAAGCATTCGAGTTGGACTCAGATACGGCTCGACCGGATAGGGATCCGATCGGATAGAATCCTATGGGCTTGCGACGTATGGGTGGCCAACTCTATGAATTCGGATAGGATCCGATTCGAAATAGAGTCCCGATCGGCCACTAGACCCAGTCGGCCAACTCTATATAAAGGGGTGAGGGGTGGAGAGTTGCGGGATCGATTTGCATTGGATTGCATTGAATCGCATTGAACCGAACGCAACAGAAGTCGGCGAGTTCAAGATCTCCACGGAAACCCTCCCCACTTCCGAGCCAAACCCTAGCCTTGCATCTTGTGCTAGCACACGGGTGTTAGGCGTTCTGTTCCCGAACGTGTGGATACCGGTAGAGGCACTGATACGTTGAGGTGCTATTCATCGGCTACGAATCGGCTGTGGTCAGGGGCATCATAGCGAGGCGGCTGTGGCAGATCGAATTGGCAAACCGGCTGCGGCAGATCGGCTGTGGAATTGATGCATCGGCTGCGGGGATCGGCTGTCGACTTGGGGAATCGGCTGTCAGTGAATTGGCTGTCAACGAATTGGCTGTGATCAGCCGATATTGTTCCGGATCGGATAGCTCCTGATTGGCTATATCCGCTGCACTCCACTCCAATCAGTAACGATCTATCGACCCTTACTTGCAAGGTTCCTGGTTTGCACGGTAGAAAATTTTTGTTATTAGCTATCGTAGCTTCTGCGTAACCCTACAGTTCTGTCCAACTTCATAAATCGACTTATTAGTTTTGTTGACTCTTCTAACTGTCTTATGTCTTGCAGTATGTAGCCGATCTTTTGGTCTTTGACCTTTCAGAGTTTCTGGACCCTAATGAAGATGCCGACAAGGCCATGGTGCTGCCGGACATGGACCTACGGGCTACCCTGTCGGACATAGCCAAACCGCTAGAGTGCTTCCTCGACTTCTTGGTCACCGACTGCGGCTCCATCCGTAGTCGGTTTGAAGACGTCCAGGATCGGCTGCCAGATCAGCTGGCCGATATCATCGTACCGGCCACCTTCATGGAAGCGCATCGGCACAAGTTTGAACGAGCCAAGCAGAGAATAGCCAATCACCGAGAGAACCAAGCACTGGAGGCCACCATCAGAGCCAGCCAACAAGAAATCACCGCCATGAAGACCAAGTTCGATACCTTGAAGACTGAGCCGATTGCCGAGCTTGATCGGCTTCGCAAGCATCGGGAGGAACTGATAGCCAAACTTGCTAACGTTGAAGCAGACATCCTGGCCAAGGAGCAGCGTGTGGCCGGTCTGCCGAAAGAAATTGAGGACCAACGAGCGAAGATCAAGGCGGCCATGTCACATTTATCCGATATGGCCAGGGCGATGAAGACGATCCCAGGGAGTGATGCAGCCGACGCCAAGGTCATCGAAGAGATAGACGGAATTCACCGTAAGGCGATATCGGCCATCACTCTCCCGCTGAACTGTTTGTACTGATTGGCTAGGAAATTCTTGTAACTCAAACTCGCAGTTCATCTTATAATCGGCTCAAACTCTTTTGTACTCGGTTTGTTCAATGTCACTCATGTGCATGCTTGCCGACCACGTCTTGAATGCTTCGAAAACTTCGAGCATCAAAAATTTGCTAAGTCCGATTTCTGATAGTATACATGTATGCCCCCTTAATTTTGTTGATGATGTCTTCAGCATTAATAAAATTATCAAACTGACTATTGTGCCGCTATCGGCTAGGCGGAGCCGATGTATAAAAATCAGGGGAAAAACTTAGCATAAGAACGACCTAAAGGCGATGCGTATCCAACACATCGGCTAATATGAATCGGCTAGACCTTAGCCGAATCATGAGTTGATCCAAACACTGGGGTAATACTTCTTCAGATATTTGCCATTTAGGGCCCGACCAAACACCTCTCCGTCCAACCCTTCCACCATGTAGGCTTCTTTAGAGACGCATCTGTGGATCTTGAAAGGCCTTTCCCAGTTAGGTGACCACTTGCCGAATTTGTTGTCCCTTGATCCGATCGGCAATATTAACTTCCAAAAGAGCTCGCCCTCTTCAAAAGACTTAGGCACAATTTTCTTATTATAATGGCAGGCTACTCGCTCCTTGTCCCTAGTCACTTTTTCCAAGGCGCGCATTCTTGACAAAACTAGGTCTTCGATTCTCCACCATTAAGTTATAATAATCATCGGCTGTGAGCTGATCTTGTAGCTGAATCCTTCTTGAGCCGATAATGTTTTCCCATTGTAGAACTGCTTCATGTCCGTAGACCTGTTTATATGGAGGCACCTGGATTGATCCGTGGCAAGCCATCCGATAGGCCCAAAGTGATTCAGCCAATCAGGTGTGCCATTGCTTCGGGTACTCAGCGATCTTTCTCTTTATCAGTTTGATTAGACTTTTATTGGAGGCCTCTGCTTGCCCATTAGCCTGAGCATAATACGACAAAGAATTGAGTAACTTGATCCCGCGCCGTCGGCAACCGAACAAACTCATCGAGACAAAGATAGATCCCGATCTGTAGTTATAGTTTGAGGGAGACCGAATCGGTATATAATGTGTTCCTTAACAAACTCGATGGCATCCCCAGAGTCAACTTTCTTCAAAGGAATTGCTTCCACCCATTTAGTAAAATAATCGGTTGCCACCAATATAAACTTATGTCCTTTGCTCGAGGGTGGATTGATCTTGCCGATCATGTCGATTCCCCAGCCTCTGAACGACCAAGGCTTGATAATTGGGTTCATAGCCGATGCTGGTGCTCTTTGGATAGACCCAAACTTCTCGTCGTCCTAGCAGCCCCTGTAGTACTTGAAACAATCCTCCAGCATCGTCGGCCAAAAGTACCCTGCTCGTCGAAGTAGCCATTTCATCTTGTGAGCCGAATGATGCATGCCACAAATTCCTTCGTGCACTTCTCCGATAGCCACCTTGGCTTGATCGGCATATAGACATTTGAGTAGCACACCATCGATCGTCCGATAGTATAGTTCTTCTTGAGCAAAACGTATCTCAAAGCCTTGTAACGCAATTTCCTTGAAGCTGACTAGGAAGGATTTTGCAAGTAGTTGTAGACTTCAAACCTCCAATCGTCGGCTGTCATGGTGGCGATCTCCACTTCAATATCCTTCGTCATCGGCCTGTAGCCTGATGCCCCCTGGGCTAGATCGTTGGCTTCTGTGTTTTGTTCCCGGGGGATATGCTTCAAAGTCACTAGCCGAAAGTTGTCCATTAATTCTCGGCATTTTTGATAGTAGACCATCAGCGCGTCGTTCTTGCACTCAAATTCTCCTGACAACTGGCTGATGACCAACAATGAATCTCCCATTATTTCGACGGCGTCGGCTTCAACCTCCTTGAGTAGTTGTAGTCCTTTGAGCACGACTTCATACTCGGCTTGGTTGTTTGTGGCATGGGGCGTGATTGAAAAAGCAAACTCAAAGCTTGCCCCCTGGGAGAAATTATTACCAAGCCGATTGTGCAACCATTGGTGCAAACCGAGCCATCGAAAGTTAGAGTCCAAGGCATAATTTCTACTGAGCCGATTGAATCATCCCTCTGTTCTACTATGAAATCGGCTATAGCTTGTCCTTTCACTGCCTTGGGTGCCTGATAGCGTAGATCAAATTCTGTTAAGGCAAATATCCACTTCCCAACCCGTCCTTTTAGCACCGGAGCCGATAGAATATATTTTACCACGTCAGCCTTGCATACCACGGTGCACTCGCTGGATAATAGATAATGCCTTAACTTTGTGCATGAAAAATACAGGCAGAGACATAATTTTTCCACTGGCGAATACCTTCTTTCGGCATCCAGAAGCCGTCGGCTAAGATAAAAGATGGCCTTCTCTTTCCCTTCCACCTCCTAGATCAAAACTGAGCCGATGGATTTTTCGTCAGCTGACAGATATAACCTAAATGGTATCCCTTTTTGTGGAGAGATTAGGACTGGAGGTGAACTTAGGTAGTCCTTGATATTGTCTAGTGCTTTCTGCTGCTCTGCCCCCCAGGTGAATGCTTGATCGGCCTTTAGCCGAAGCAATGGTGTGAATGGCTCCATCTTTTCTGATAAATTGGCTATGAACCGCCTGATAAAATTAATTTTGCCAATCAGAGACTGTAGATCCTTCTTGTTCTTTGGAGGCTGAATGGTCTTGATTGCGTTAACGCTCCTTGGCGTAACTTCAATTTCTCTTTCGTGAACAAGAAATCCTAAAAATTGCCCGGCTGATACGCCGAACGCGCACTTCAAAGGGTTCATCTTCAGGCCGTACTTTCTTGTTCTCTCCAGAACCTGCCTTAAATCGGCTAAGTGGTCTTCTACTTCCCTGGATTTAACAACGACATCGTCATAGTAAGTTTCGACCAGGGAGCCGATCATATCGTGGAAAATGTAGTTCATGGCCCTTTGATACGTAGCTCCAGCGTTTTTCAAGCCGAACGTCATGACGACCCATTCATACAGGCCGATTGCCCCTGGGCATCTGAAAGCTGTCTTGTGAGTGTCTTCTTTGGCCATGAATATCTGGTTGTATCCTGCGTTACCATCCATTAAGCTTATGATTTTAAGGCCTGGGCGGCATCCACCAGCAAATCGGCTATAGGCATTAGGTATTCATCCTTAGGGGTGGCCTTGTTTAGATCTCTGAAGTCGATACACACCCTAAGTTTGTCGTTTTTCTTCATTACTGGAACTATATTCGAAACCCATTCTGTATATCGACAGGGTCAAATAAATCCAGCATCGTACAACCGAGTGATTTCGTCTTTAATCACATCATACATATCGGCTTTAAACCTCCTGGGAGGCTGTTTGTACTGCCGATATCCAGGCTTTATAGGCAGTCGATGCACGACAATTGATGGGCTAAGACTAGGCATCTCATAATAATCCCAAGCAAAGCAGTCTTTGTATTCTTTTAATAAATTGATTAGCTTGGCCTTACAATGAGAAGACAGATTTTTGCTAATGTATGTCGGCCTGGGCCTATCTCCTGTTCCTATGTCAACTTCTTCTAGCTCGTCGGCCAACATAAAACCTTGCCCAAGTTTGCCGTCGTTGTTGTCCACGATGTCCTCGCTGTAGAACCTCGAGCCCTCCACGACGCCTTCAAAGTAGTAATTGAGGCTCGTCGTCTCCAATGGGCTGTATATCGGAATCAGACACCTTTAGAAAATCAGCATGCCAGATTTTGCCGGACAGGCAATCAATACCATTTCCTAGAGTGGCAAATCGGCGTTAGCAACGTTGACTGACCTGTCGGCTGGCACGATCTCTATCTTGTTGCCTTGCCACTGGATCAGACTTTGGTGCATTGTAGAAGGGATACAGCAGTTGGCGTGAATCCAATCCCTTCCTAGTAGCAGGCTATATGACCCTTTCCCGTCGATGACGAAAAACGTAGTGGGCATGGTCTTGTTGCCGACTGTCAGCTCAACGTTTAAAACTCCCTTGGCCTCTGAAGGGTTGCCGCCGAAGTCTTTGAGAATCATGTTTGTCTTGATCAGGTCTTTGGCTCCTTTCCCCAGCTTCCTAAAAGTTGCATAGGGCATTAGGTTGACAGCAGCCCCTCCGTCGACTAGCATCTTAGTCATCGGCTTGCCGTTGACGAATCCCTTCACATATAGTGGCTTCAGTGCCAATTCTTAGTCCTCTTAGGTTTTTCAAAAATAGCTTGTTCGGGGACAATACTAGTCTAGCCATGGTCTCCTCCACGTGTGCCGTCGGCCTCGTGTAACATCCCGAAAATCGAAGAAACGAAATCGAAACGTAAAAATCGGAACTTAGAAAAACTTTTGCTTGTTGCCTTTTTCCTCGGGTTTGTTGCTTCTTATTTGTCGCTCGGTTGCATAAATTTAGTTGTGAGCAATTCCCTCGGTGTTTGTGAATGATTTGGAGTTTGTTGGGAAGAAAATTTTGAAATGCAGGATTAGGAATTTTAAAAGAATATCGAAGAAGAGATGCGGATTTATGAAAATACGAATTTGAGAAATAGAGTATTAATTGTGGATGGTGGAAGATTAATTAGGGTATAAAATAGACAATAAAAAGATTTAGGAGATTTACAAGAAATCTAGGAAATTTTTGGAAATTAAAATAGGGAATTATGAAATTGGGAAAAAGGAATTTAAATAAATATGAAAAAAATATGTGGAAAAAAATAAAAGTGAAGAAAAAAGTTGAAAATATAATATTAAAAATTATTCTAGGAATATTGGAATTTATTTTGAATTTTTAGAATGGAAGAAAATGGAAATGGGAAATTAGAGATTAAAAACGGAAAAATATGAAACGCCATGTTCACAATGCGTGAGGTGCTCGACGCCGTACTCGGCCCCGGATGCGCGCCCGCCGCGTGTCGCGTGCCGTACCGCCCTCGCCGCGCGCGCCACGCGCGCGCAGCACCGCGCGCCCGCGCACGCGCGCCGCGTCGGACCCCGCCACACCTCGCGCCTCGCGCCGCCGTACGCCGTACTCGCGCGCGCCGCGCTCGTCGCGCCACGCGCCCGCCGCCGTATCCGGACCCCGCCCACGCCCCGCATAAAGCATATTTTCACAAATCTTTTCACAAGCCTAACAACTAGCCAAGTCAAGTTTTAGTTCCACAGAGTTCATTAAGTCGGCGACAGTGCATCTACCATCCATCGTGATTCCAAGGATGGCTTCCCGCCTCCGGTTTGTCATGGTTTTCGGGAATCCACCCCTTCTCGCATCTCGAGAAGTTGATCCACCAGTGAACAAAAATCATCATGCAAACCCATCCCATCATTTTAAAGTTTAAAGTCTAGCCAAGCGAAAGTCTTGTCACGATGCTCAATATCCATGCGAGCACGGCTATTCGAATAGATTGATTCATTCACCTTGCGGTGGATGTACACTTTACCCGTACTCGCGACAGCCCAACAAATGAGCCTACGTCCCAACACATGAGATGGTCACGGCAAAGCCTTTCGATAACCTCACTTTGGCGTACGCTGCTCCATGAACTTATACCCTCATGCACTCTAGCCGTCCTTTACTCAAAATTTTACTCAAAATATGAGCAGTGGCGTTTCATATTTTGAGTAAAATTTGGGCAAAGACTGCTAGAGTGCATGAGCTTAAGTTCATGGAGCTGCATACGCAAAGTGAGGTTATCGAAAGGCTTTGCCGTGACCATCTCATGTGTTGGGACGTAGGCTCATTTGTTGGGCTCAGCGAGCAGTAATAAGTGTACATCCACTGCAGTGGTGAATGAATCAATCTATTCAAATAGCCGTGCTCGCGGATATTGAGCATCGTGACAAGACTTTCGCTTGGCTAGACTTTAAACTTTAAAATGATGGGATGGGTTTGCATGATGATTTTTGTTCACTGGTGGATCAACTTCTCGAGATGCGAGAAGGGTGGATTCCCAGAAAACCATGACAAACCGGAGGCGGGAAGCCATCCTTGGAATCACGATGGATGGTAGACAGACCCGTCGCCGACTTAATGAACTGTGGAACTAAAACTTGACTTGGCTAGTTGTTAGGCTTGTGAAAAGATTTGTGAAAATTGGCTTTATGCAAAAAAAAACACCAGCCATTCCTTGAATAACCCTATCATATGCATCACTTCCGTGTTGGCTTGCCGAGTACGGTTGGTACTCACCCTTGCTATACGCACAAACCTTCGGATGGTGGGAATGAAGAATCGGAGGATCCATATGCCTACTACCGGGAAGGCGAAGAAGCCGATGGCGCTTACTAGGTCTTAGTCTCCGGTCGTTGCCTGTGGCAACCGACATGCCGCTGCCTTTATTCCGCTGCCTTATCTAATTTCTACCTTTTTGGGTAGTATCCGGACCATGAGGTCCTACGTGATGAACATTGCCTCCGGGCCTACTATTGTAATAATTTCGTTGTAAGACTATTCGTGCATGTGCACCTGATTATTCAGTACTGTATTTCGTGGGTACCAAACTACTCGATCTAGGGAAATGGTACTAAGAACACGAATGATTCCCGTTCCAAAAATGGGGGTCCACACCTCGGCAGCCTCAAGCTCGGCTGGTAGAATGAAAACCATGTTGACTGACGCCGAGACTACTGCTTTGCCTTTTGCCGCCCTTCTGGCTTTGTCGGCTTGGCTTTCGTCGGCTGGGGCCGCTTGTTTCTTGGCGCGCCATCGCTTTGTGCCCTACCGACGTTGTTGCTGTTGGATCATCCGCCATACTTCTTCCTCCTACCCCTCGCTCTTGAGCCGCTTGATGTTTCTCTTTTGTGTTTTGGTAAAGAGGTTCGAAGGGCACCATTGGGGGTTGGCCGGTTGCTTGTCGTTGGCCTCTTCTTGATCTTCTTCCTGGAAGAAGCCTTGGTGGATGGGACTGAGTCGATCATGAAAAGAAGGTTTACGTTGGTTAAGCCGAACGGCTCGGGGGACGAACCGGTTAGAACTCTCCAGTTGTGGTTCCCTGTATTCGTCCCCTCTATAATCACTGCACGCTGGGCAATTTTCAAGGGTTGGCAACCTCATTCCTTGCTCCCAGCAGAACCTGAAGAACTCGCAATGCCAATGCGGATCACAACCATCGTGGCGGCGGTAGTACGCCATGCTCAGTCGATCAGGCGCCCTTTGGTACAGCCTGCCGCGGCGGCTCTCTTCTTCCTCCTGGATCCTACGTTGGAATTGTAGCAGGCTGTCCTGCCTGTGCCGATGATCGGCCGATCGTGCGTTGGTGTGCACCACATTGATTTTTTTCTTTTTGAGCTCATCGGCTGATGGGATAACGTGGTTGTCTGGTAGCCGAATTTGCTACTCCTTCAGCAGCTGATCGAAGATCCTGTCGGCTTTAGTGATATCGAAGTCATATTTCTCTTCCTTGGCCGACCTTTTCAACCATTGGCAGGTTATTGCTTTCTTGTTCCTGGTCCACTCGACTGCTGCCACCTGCGCATCGCTGTCGCTTGATTCTGTATCCGTTGCGTAGGCGACGTGGGCAACTTTTTTGAAGGCCTTCTTAGATTCTTGAAATCTCTGCTCGTGGGCCGTCACTTTCTGGGCCAAGTGGGCCAGGCTCTCGAAGTCTTGAGCTGAAAATCTTTTGCGGATTGGCGGCATAAGACCATGAAATGCCAAATCGGCTAGCTGGAGTCCGATGAGATCAGACTATAGCATCGGTTCCTCATTTCTTTGAAACGTTGAATATAATCTTGGACCGATTCATCGTGCTTCTGTCTGATGCTAGTTAAGTCCGACAATTTCATCTCATGGTTGCCGGAATAGAAGTAGCTGTGGAATTGTTTCTCTAGATCAGCCCAGCTCTGTATTGAGTTGTGTGGCAGCGATGAGAACCAGGTAAAAGCCAATCCAAACAATGAGAGCGGGAACATGCGGACTCTGAGCGCGTCTGTAGCCGATGCCTCCCGCATTGAGCTAGGAATCAGCTGACATGTTCATAAGTAGATGCGTTGTCCTGCCCATAGAATTTGGAGAAGTCTGGCACTTTGTACCGGTTTGGTAGTGGTACCCTTTCGAAGTGTTCCGGATACCGATACCGGTACATGTAACCAGAGTCCTTTGGTTTGAGGCCGAATTGATCACGCATTACATTGGCAATCAGATTGGCTCAAGGTCTGTTGTCTTGAGCTTGGGGTATCGGCTCGTATTGTTCATATGGTATGGGTCCTTGCCGATACTGAGGTGGCGGTGGCGTTTGTGGCCGATACTGGTGGTTGAGTTGGCCTCCCAGGTATTGGTATTGGAGTGGGTTAACAGCGAGAGGCAGCCGATTCGCCAGTGGTGATCACTGCTCAGGAAGGAGCCGATGGCCGCCGGAGTGTGGTGTGGCCCTGGAACGAGGTTGCCAACCGGCTCGGGTCGCCGATTGAGGTCAAACATGCTCGCCAATTGCTCCTGGGAAGGAGGCTGTTGTCCGTTCAGGATGAAGGGTTACGACCTTGAAGCCGATCTGTGCACATTAGGCTGGATCGGGGCCCCTCGTGGTGGATTTGGCTGCGCTGGCGGCGGTGTGGCCGATTTTAGGTCGCGAACACCCTGTAGCCCAGGAATTGGCCGTCAGTGAAGTAGGTTGGCCCTCTTTGCAGCTGATTGGCTATCTTTGAATCAACCATGGTAGCTATCATATTGTTGAGAGTGTTGTCCAGTATGCCACTTTGGTTGATAAGGGCATGATGCACAGCCGAATCGATATGGTCCTGTAGAGTATGAAGTCCCGAATCTTCTTGTTCTTGTTTAACATCCTCCAGTTTCTTTTTTCCCTTCCTGTCCTCCTAAGAGAACATGTTGAGGTCTTCGAGCTTGAATTTAAACTTCTGGAGGACAGCTCCAGATCTGGTTTGGGTGAAGGATTGCAGGTAATTAGCCTGCAGTTGCTCGACCATCTGTTTGTAGTCGGCTTGTTGCTCAGCTAACAGTTGTTCAATCCTCACTGGGATGACGTTTTCCTCATTGATTTCTGGGTTCTTGTCGCTGGACATTGTGTTGAACTCGGAAGTCTGCACTTGGTCCCACCAGGCGTGCCAAAAGCATGTTGATGAAAAATTCGATTCCCACGCACTGGCCGGAGAGATTTGCTTTAGTTTAGTGCAGGTCCAAATTGGTCGCCTCTGGTGAATTGAGGGCGTGCCAGTTGGTTTGACCCTGTAACCAACAAGAAACAAGAAATAGGCGTTATGTTGAAATTAGATCCTACCAGATTGGTTGAAGGCATCAATTTACACATAATTGCTATCCCAAAGCACATTTAAACCAAGTGATTGGGATAGATCGGCTATGCCGAGACGGTATAACTCACTTAGGCTAAAAGCGCATTAGGATAGTAATTATCTACATTGATAACTTAGCCAATACTGCAAATCTAATTTAAATCGGCTAATACTCCAATATTTTATAAAGATATTAGTCTAATCTAAACGTGCTAAACCTAGATCAATTGGCTATCAGCATAGCATGACAGATTGATATTGGCTTAGGACACTTAGACAGATTAAGATCTCAATATAAAAGGCGGTTTTAATATATCTAATAGCAATTAAAACTAAAAATAACTAAAATAGATAAGGCTGGCTGAAACTCCAGTGCTGTCTCTAGTGGTAAAACATTAAACTAAACAGATCTTAATAGTTCTAAGAGCGACTTAATTGGTAGGTTAGATGCAACATTAAGTACAAAAATAAATATCAGATTTGTATGAGTAAATGTGAACCCCTCGAGACGGTGGACACGACATATAATCCAATTCAACCCCTGGATCTAGCCTCATCGGCTGCTGTCTTTAGAAGTAAACGAGCCGATCACAGGATAGATCATGGCACTGCTCTAGATTATAGGCCATGTATGATAAATTGCGTAGTTTGTAACGTAGAAACTAGAGTATCATGACGATGGAAGCAGTAGTCCCTATGATACAAACCACTAATGACAAATAATTGAAGGGTTACGCGGAGGCTACGCTAGCCGAAAAATAAAACTTTTCTACCGCGCAAACCAGGAACACGTGCATGTAAGGGCCGATAGATCGTTACCGATTGGAGTATGCAGCGGAAATAGCCAATCAGGGCTATCCGATTTGGAACAGTGCAGCCGATTCTCGCAAGCCGACAGCCGATTCCTGGGGACAGCCGATTCACCAATCAGCCGATTCTCCGAGTCGTCGGACCGCATTCTCGCATCTCGCTCCGATGCGCTCGACCGCAGCCGATTCCACCACAGCCGATTCGTAGCCGATCAACAGCGCGCAACGTAGCAGCGCCTCTACCGGTGTCCACACGTCCGGGGACAGAACGCCAAACACCCGTGTGCTAGTACGCGATGCAAGGCTAGGGTTTGGCTCGAAGGTGGGGAGGGTTTCCGTGGAGATTGATCTCGTCGACTTCTAAAGCCGTGTGTGATCAGATTGATTTCGGCGCAATTGACTTCGATTGATCGATCAACATCTCTCCACCCCTCGCACATTTATATAGAGTTGGCCTACTAGGACTAGTGGCCGATCAGGACTCTATTTTGAATCGGATCACATCCGTGTCTCATAGAGTTGGCCGCACATACGTCGTAAGCCCATAGGACACTATCCGATCGGATCCCTATTCGATAGAGTCGTATCCGAATCCAACTCGAATGCCTGTTTTTATCCCCTTAAGCGTGCGACCCAGTAGGTTCAGGTATACTCGGTTTCGGCTATAGTCTAACTTAGCCAATCGTCGGCTCGAGTCCAACTCAGCCGACCTGTCAACAGCGGCGCCTAGCAGCACATATTGACACCATAGTATACAAGAATATAATATCGGCTCTGAACCTGTAATGTGCACACAAATCCCTTTGCCTCACGATACCAATTAAGCTATAGGGAGGATGTGTGCCATCCCTTCAATAGCTTAACCATTCACTCGAACCGTATTGGATTATCTGTCTGTTGATTGACTCCTCAATCAACTTAGCAAGGCCATGCATTTCCATAATCCATTACCTCGAGGGGCGCAGAGATATCTCTCCAAAGGAGGGGCAAATTCCATCTTGATCACTCACATCCCACTCCATGTTTCATAGCAAACCCGAAAACTACCTTTATAACTACCCGATTACGGAATAGCGTTTGGTAGTCCCAAAGTAGGCTACTACACATGTTGGAATCCATGGTGATCTCAGGTCTAAGGACTTTGTACCAACACTACCGAGACCAACTAATGGCACATTAATTCTGTAGTGTCTCATGGTGGGTCTATCCAACAATGTGTTCTGTAACACATATGTCCATGTTTATTGATTTGGTATCTCCATACCTCTGATCTATAAGACATGATCATCAATCAATAAACATGCCGATCATAGAATCATATTAGTTCCAATAATATGATATATGATCAGGGATCATTTAGAAATAGATTCATACATATAGAGTCTCATAAATAAGTCACGTACTTATTGATCAATACAAGATGTCTATTTCATGGAACTGAATAACACTTTATTCATAAATACATAAACATTGACCATGATATCCAACATCTCCATGTTGCCTCTAGGGCATATCACTAACAATAATTACCTTGTTCGAAGATCAGAACCGATGCAGCCCGAGCAAGAGCAAGAACTCGTCTAAAATGAAAAGGGTGGCAATGCGCCGAAATTGATTGATTGTGTGTTGGTTGATATCTTTACAAAGAGCCCTCGGGTCTTATTTATACCCAGGCATAACAATATCCATATAGGACACGGTTTCTACCTTATCTACTATTTACAGTATGACAATATCTCGGGATGCAGTCCCATGTTGTATTACAAAAGAAAAATCTAATAACTTCCTAATTTACAAATACAATTGTCGTTATAAGACTCTATCCATAGATGGCAATATCTTTAACGATCATTTGAGAACCAAACCCAACACTTATCTTTATGCTCCTTTTTTGGGATCAGTTCAATCTCCATCTCCTAATTGGAATCGTCTATCGGCCATCCTTGTCCGATTCGGCCTCAGCCGACTGGTCTCCTAGCCGATTCAGTCTTAGCCGATGTGGCCCCTTTTTCTTCGCAGACTGCACTCCTGATCCGATTCCGCTTGAATCTTGGCTCTGAACTCAGGGATTTGATTACCAAATTTGGTCGTTAACACATACACTCTTCTTTGATGCTGTCAATGTCCTCGGCCCGCATTTGCTCGACCATCCCTTCATCATACACTCTAACCCTTGGGGATTCGTGAAGCATGTCAACCGGGAGAACTGCCTCTGAGCCGTAGACCAGGAAGAACAGGGACCGTCCTGTGGCCCGGCTTGGCTGAGTGCGGAGCCCCCAGAGCACAGCTAGGAGCTCACACAACTAGCGACCTTCATGCTTTCGAAGCGGGTCAAAGACCCGGGCCTTCAGACCTTGCAGGATCATGACATTCACGCGGTCGCACTGCCCGTTCGCTCGGGGGTGCACCATTGAGGCATACTTGACCTTGATGCACCTCTCTTCACAGAAATCCCAAAAAACATTCCCGGTGAACTGTGTCCCGAGGTCGGTGATGATCTCCCTCGGGACGCGAAAGCGGAAGGTGATGCTTTCGATAAACTCGATCGCCTTCTGGGCTATGCAAGCTCTCAGCGGCTGCACTTCGATCCACTTCATGAATTTATCGATTGCGACAAAAATGTTAGTGTAGCCCCCTGGTGCCCTAGGGAACGGGCCAACCATGTCGAGTCCCCAGCATGCAAAGGACCACAATGATAGGATTGTTTGAAGGGATTGTGCCGAGAGATGGTGCTATTTGGCGAAGAACTGACATCCCTGACAGCGCCAGACTAGTTCCTTGGCGTCTTCATTGGGAGTCGACCAATAATATCTTGCCCGGAAGGCTTTGCCGACTAGCGTCCTTGCACCCACGTGGTTACCGCAAATGCCCGAGTGAATCTCATCGAGGATCTGGGCTCCGTGGCCTCGAGGGACACACAACAAGAGTACTTGGGTGGATGTCGCTTGCTTGAACAGCTCACGGCCCACTACGACGTACTGCTTGCTGCGCCGGGCGACACGCTCGGCTTTCGCTTTGTTGGGCGACAGCGCCTTGGTGGTGATGTAGTCCATGATTTCTCGACGCTAGTCGTCAGGGGTGTCGGTGATGGCGAGTACTGACTCAGCCGGTTGCGTTGAGGCCGGTTCCGGGTGATTCGGGTCCTTGATCGATGGCTTGTACAGCTCATGGATGAAGACCCCCTATGGCACCGTCGCTCGGGAGGATCCCAACTTGGCGAGCTGGTCAGCCGCTGAGTTGGCGGCCTGGGGGACGTGGTCGAACTCGAGGCTGGCGAACTTGCCTTCGAGCTTGCGGACCTCGACGCAATAGGCATCCATCTTCTCGCTCGAACAGGACCAGTCCTTGTTAACCTGGCTAATGACTAGCTTCGAATCCCCATAAACCATAAGGCGCTCAACGCCAATGGATTTGGCGATCCGGAGACCATGGAGGAGAGCCTCGTATTCAGTGGCATTATTGGACGCCTTGAACAATAACTGGAGGATGTACTTGATGTGCTCACCCTTCGGGGAGACCAAAAGCTCGCCAACTCCAGCTCCATCAATGCTAAGGGAGCCGTCGAAATATATGGTCCAGGTCGGGCCTGACACGGAAGTTCGCGGGAGCTAGATCTCTGTCCATTCGGCCTCGAAGTCGGCTAAGACCTGCGACTTGATGGCGTTGCGCGGCTTGTAATCGATGGAGAATTCGCCCATTTCCAAGGTCCACTTGACTATCTGTCCAATAGCCTCACGATTCCGAATGTTGTCCCCGAGGGGAAACCCAGTCACCACCACCACTTTGTGGGCTTGGAAATAATGTCGCAGCTTTTGGGTGATGATGAGGATAGTGTACAACAGCTTCTGCACTTGGGGATAGCGCGTCTTCGACGGCCCGAGGACCTTGGATACATAATAAACGGGCCTCTGGACTGGATAGGTGTGCCCTTCCTCTGTGCGCTCGACGACCAGCACCACGCTAACAACAATGGTGGTCGCTGCGAATACAGAAGTAGCTATTCCTCGGGGCTCGAAGCTGTGACGATTGGCAGCGTAGTCAAAAGGTGCTTGAAGTTGGCAAACACCTTGTTGGCATCTTCCGACCACTGGAAATCCTTGCCCTTCCCAATAAGCTTGAAGAATGGTGATCCGCGCTCGCCAAGCCAAGAAATGAATCTCCCACGAGATGTCATGCTACCCATGAGCTTCTGCACGTCCTTGACGCAGGACGGCTTTCGCATGTTCAGGATTGCAGAGATCTTCTTGGGGTTGGGCTCGATTCCTCGCTCAGAGATGACGAAACCGAGAAGCTTCCCGGAGGGCACGTCGAAGACGCACTTCTCGGGATTAAGCTTTCATCGGTACTTGCGCATGTTCGCGAAGGTTTCTGCTATGTCGAGCAAGAGATCGTTGGAGATCCACATCTTGATCACTATGTCATCCACATAAGCTTCAACATTACGACTGATCTGGCTGGCTAAACAACGCTGAACGGCTCGCTGATAGGTCAAGCTGGCGTTCTTTAGATCGAAAGCCATCGTGGTGTAACAGAAGGCCCCGAATGGCGTAATGAAAGACGTCTTCTCCTGGTCGGATGCTTTGAGGCCTATCTGATGATAGCCTGAGTAGCAATCCAAGAAACACAGGAGGGAACAACCAGGTGTAGAGTCGACAACTTGATCGATGCGGGGAAGAGTAAACGGGTCTTTAGGACAATGCCTGTTAAGATCAGTGTAGTCAACACACATTCTCCATTTCCCATTTTTCTTCCTTACATGCACTGGATTGGCTAACCAATCCAGGTGATGCACTTCCCGAATGAAACCCACATCTAGAACTCGAGTCAAATCCTTCCGAATCTCGTCCTTGCGCTCATGGGCGAACCATCGCAGTCGTTGCCTAACCGGCTTGGCGTCGGGGGGGGAACATGAACCTCATGCTCGACCAACTCCCTGGGTACTCCTGGCATGTCTTCCGGTTTCCAAGCGAACATATCAATGTTCGCACGCAGGAAGTCAATGAGCACGCTTTCCTATTTCTCCCCAAGGTGTGAGCCGATCACCGCTGTCTTGGAGGGATCGGTGTCGGAGAGGGAGACGGTCTTGTACTCGGCAGAGCCAGCGGAATGCCTCGACGCTGGCGGTGCCAGACTTGGGTCATCCTCGACGATTGGTGCCTTCCCCTTTGGGTCAGCTCACGAGGGAGGAAATCTGCCTACCCGGGTCGATGGGTCGGCGGCCTCGCCGAGGGCGAGGCTCCCAGATTCATAGGCGTGAGACATGGCGACATCACCTCACACGGAGAACTCCCCCTAGGGACCTGGCATCTTGAGAACCAGGTATGTGTTGTGGGGAATCGACATGAACTTGGCGAGGGCCAGACGGCCGAGTACCACGTGGTAGGCTGTCTCGAAGTCAGCCACGTACAACCTAACAAACTCGGTGCAGAAGTTCTCCCGTGTTCCGAGCGTCACGGGGACGAAAATCATACCGAGGGGCAGGCTTCCTCGACCGGGGACGATGCTGTAAAACGGCGAGTCTGTAGGCTCAAGGGTGGAGAGGAAGACTCCGAGCTCACGAAGGGTACCTCTGAAGAGGACGTTGATGCCGTTCCCCCTGTCGACTAGAACACGCCTGAGACGCACCTTGAGCACCACTGGGTCCACTACCAATGGGAACCGACCCGGCTTCGGGACGTTGGTCCATTGGTCTGCTCGAGAGAAAGAGATTGGGACCTCTGACCATCGAAGGCGCTCAGGCGATTCAATCGAGATGGTGTTCACGTGACAAGAAAGGAGCTTTTGCCGACGTCGACTCTCCGAGGTCGCCTCGCCACCTAGGATCATGTTGACAGTGTGGGTCGGCTCCTGGAAGCTATCCTCCCATCGCTGGTCCCCTTTTCGGTGCTTCTGGTCTGTGCTCCTCCCCTTCTGTGGCCTTGGAGGTCAGGGGTTTTGTGCCTCCCAGACCATTTGGTCTTGGAGGGAGTAGCACTACCAGATGGTGGGTTCCCATCTGGATGGAGGAAGCATGGCTTGTCGAGTGCTTCCCAAAGTGTTTCACCCGAGGGTTCCCCCCTCGAGGGTCACAACTTCCATGGCCGGCTAGTGTTTCGCATCATCTCACCGATCCTGCTGACGCGGGCAGCGGTCCGACCTCCTCGGTGAGCGGTGCTTGGGGACGGCCCGCTCCTTTCCCTTCGACTCCCTCGGGAGGTGAGAACCAACGGGTACCACGAGCTGGTTCTCGACGTCCTCAGCGTCAGCAAAGCCCTCGGCAATGGTAAACACCTGAGCCGTGGTGGTTGGCTTTGTCCGAGCGAGAAAGCGAAATAGCTCGGAGGGTCTTCAAAGGCCCTCAGAGAAGATTCGCATGACATCACTGTCAGAAATGCTTGCAACAGAGTTGCGGCGCTCCGAGAAGTGCCGAATGTATTCCCAAATGGACTCGGTGGGGCCTTTCCGGACTCGGCCAAGGTCGTAGCAGGTGGCCAGGCATTGCCACGTGCCATGATAATTGGTGACGAAGGCATCACAAAGCTCATCCCACGAGTTGATGGAGTCCTTGGGTAGACCAGCAAGCCAGTTGATGGCCGTTGACGCCAGCATGACCGGGAGATAGTTGGTCATGACGTGATCATCACCATTTTTGGCTCGAATAGCCGTGCAATACAGCTGGAGCCACAGGGTGGGATCGGTCTTGCCGTCGTATGGCTCTATCCCCGTCGGGCGAAAACCCTTGGGCCACATGACCTGCCGGAGCTTGGCGATGAAGGTCAGAAGGCCATCATGGCGGGGTGCGGGATCGGGCACTCGTCCCGTCGCCGTATCTCCTGGCGCGTCCGATCAGCGGCACGCCACTTGATGGTGTTGCAGGCATCCATCCTCGGAGCTCCCTTGATGCTCGGTCGTGCGAGCACTCTGGTAGCGTCGTGCCATGCCTGCAGGGGGAACCACGGTCCTCGTGGCTGCGCCCGCCGTAGGACACAGGGAGGCCAAATGACAGACAGTCTATTGTCGTCACGACCTCGAGCGTCGAGCACTCCTAGGGGGGCACTCAGACAGGGCCGGGACATTAAGCTGTGCGGCAGCGGCTTGGGTCATGGCCATGGCCTTTCGGATCTTCGGGGAGTAGGGAAGAAAGTTGAGGGCACACTCGATGGCGACTAAGTTGGCAGTCGGCGTCCAAAAAACCATGTGCCCCTCAAACTCCATCGTGAAGTTGGACTCCAGGCGCCGAGGCTGAACGTGCGGCCGACGGGTCTGCTCGTGTCGCGCAACCCTCCCCACGTTATGGGAACGACGCGCGTTGCGGTGAGCATCGGACTCCTAAGAGCCCGTGGCCTCATCGTCGGACACCGCCTCCGCCATCATGACAATGTTGGCGGGCCAGCGGTTACGAGGGATGAACACTAGTCCATGGAGCCATCCACTCGACGTCATGCGTGGGAGAGAGGCGTGGCGAATGATCCTGCTAGGGTCCTCCGCGCCAAGAGGTGCGGGAACACCCCCAGCAACACACAAAGGCAAGCAAGACGACCCTTGGCATGGTGAAGCAGGACGCGTGGCGCGGAGTCGAGTGAAACAATCAATCTGGGTCCAAGCATCATCTGCCTTCAGGACTGCCGAGCGAGAAGACGGAGGTTTGGTTGCCAAACCCTAATGGTCACATGGGGCTTGGGGTTGAGGCCTCAGGGTGCGAGACCACGCGCCTTGGCCTCGCCACCACACGCGGAGGCGCGACCGCATGCTCCAGCTTGCCAGAGGCCACCTGGGAGAGAGTGAGGCGACGAAAGTCGTCTGCGCGGAACACCAGGGTATCGAAGACGAAGGTCATCCCGGCGGGAGCCACGAAGTCGGTGGTGAAGGAAACAACCATCAGACCACCTCAGACGAAGAATAGCACCCCTACTTGGCGCGCCAACTATCGACAGGTGGGTCGGTAGTCCTCCAAGGGTGGTCCCCGAGGAGGTAGAAGAGAGATCGGTAGAGAAGCTGCCCTCCGATGGATCCGATGGTCAACTCGAATCCTAAGATGAGCCAAGAAACAAGATGCAAGGAATTATACTGGTTAAGCCCTCTCGAAGGATAATAGGCCTACGTCCAGTGTGTGATATTCTTTCTTTGGGGTGCATGATGAACAAGAGTTACAAAGCTGTGTGCTATAGTTCTCCCGGATGTTGGCTCTCCCTTGGCCCCGTCGCACTGCCCTCCCTTTTATACCTCAAGGGGGGAAAGTACAAATGAACTTGGGGGACAAGGAAGCTAAGATTAAAATAGACAAAAGGTGGGGTACAAAGAATATCTGACAAAGTACACATTGGTCTGCTAGGTCCTGTACACCGTGAGTATCTTGTGCTCTGCCGGCCACAGGACCACTGCTCTGTGCCGCCGGTGGTGTCGGATCTTTGTCGGGTGTCTCCTCCCTCTTCCTTCGTGCTTGCCAAGCTTCTTCCCACGGATGCTCAAGGTCGGGCGACACGTCGGGGTCGAGAGAAGGGGCCGAGGTCAGACTCGGGGGAAGGCAAGAATGCCCGACCCCTGAGGGGGGGGGGTCGGGCTCTCGGTCACATCCCGAGGACACTCGGTTTGACTTCTGTTGGGGTCCAATCCGAGTTTTTGAGGCACCCCGGGGTGACACCTCCCACACTCCGTATTCGCGAGCATGGCTATTCGAATAGATTGTTTTACTCACACTGAGTGGATGTACACTTTACCCGTACTCCGTGACTTGCCCAACACATGAGCCGAAGTCCCAATGAATGAGACACGTCACGGCAAAGCCTTTCAATAACCTTACTTTGGCAGTACCTGCTCCATAAACTTGAGCCCTCCTACACTCTAGCCATACACGGTTTCTAGCAGTGGGAGGAGTTCTGGCGCTCCCGACAGGGGAAAGACTCACTCATTCTTTAAGTTGTAATTAAGTCTAGTTTCAGTTCGGTTACCCACCGATGGTTACATCACCTGTATGCTTCCCGCCTATTCACACACCTAAGTGAACCACTATGCAGGGGTACCGCCTCCGTTCGGTTATTTACTCCGCTAGGTCTATACCCATCGAGAAGTATGGCTGTACTAGCTCGTTTCATGTTTATCTCATGTCTCGGTCCTTAATTTACCAGGGACGACAGTAGCCTTAACCGGATTCCACCCAAATCATCCAGCCGCCCCAGTCCAAAACATTTGTTCGGTGTTTAGTTTTGATCCAAAAACCATTTCATCATTGTCATGGCAATGTGGCTCTCATGTCTCCACATGCCGTATGTCAACCACCTTCCCCAAGGTTCAACATGCTCAAAGGTAGTGATGACTTGCCTTGCTCGCAACCTTGCTGTCCTGGATCTTCAACACACTCAACGGCTCTCTCAGACTCTATAAATATGTGCGAGAGATCCGATTGAATTCGATTAGAATTCAAGTAAAATCACCAAGATGCCAAATAAATCACAAAAGCAACTTCTAAAACTAGACTACGATTTTAGATGAATTTACATTCAAGTTTCGCTATAATCCGAGTTAAAATGAGCAAGTTACATTAATTTGAAGTTTCACGTTTAAACCGATTTAATTAATTATGATGTGGTAATATTTCAAGTTTATTTCAATTAAAATATTGTGATTGATAATTCGAAAATATTATATCGGGAATAAATGTTAACTCAAATTTTATTCCTACTTTTATCGGGCCGACAAGCCCTAGGGTTAAAATTAATTAAACCCTAAATAATTCACTCTAAAACTTAATATTATATTTAATAATTTAAAAATTAAATTCTAATAGAATTCATTAATTTGCTAACAAAATTAGGATTTACTAACAAATTAGGTTATAATTAAATTCCTAATAGTAAATTCATACAATAATTAAAATCCTATAAAATCCTATAAGATTCCCTAACAAATTCTATTTCACAAAAAGGAAAGAATAGATTTTTATTTTAAAACTTTTCCTCTTTTCTTTTTTTCTTCTTTCCTTTTTCTTTCTTTTCTTGTTTTTTCTCTTTTTCTTTTCTTTCTTTTTCTCTTTTCTTTTCTTTCTTTTTCTCTTTCTTTCTCCCTCTTCTTCCTTCTTCCTCCTCTTGCTTCCTTCTCTCTTCTTCTTTCTTTCCCTCTCCTTCCTTCTCTCTTCCTCTGTTTCCTTCCCTCTTCCCTCCTTTCTTTCTTTCTTTCTTATTTTCTCTTTGGTTCAGTCGACGCGTGGGTACGCACGGCGCGTCGCGGCGGCGGTTGGCTACGGGGAAACAGGGGAGGGCTTATGGGCGTGGCGTGGGCAGCAAGGGCGGCGACAACGGCAGAGCTTCGGCATGGTGGCGGCGCTCGGCATCGCATGGCAGCGGGGAGAGGAGGAGAAGGGAAGAGGGGAGGGGTGAACGCGGGGAGGAAGAGAGGAGAGGAAGGGGTTTTATAGGCGCGCACGGGGGGGGGGGGGAGAAGTGACGGCACACGCGGGGCCGGCGCGGCGACGCGACAGCGGCGAAGGTGTAAAGGGCTCCATTTTTCCGATAGATTGGCTATAAACCTCCTAATAAAATTTACCTTGCCAACCAAAGATTGCAATTGCTTCTTGTCTGTGGAGGTTTGATATTTTTGATTGCATTAATGCTCCTGTGTGTTACTTCAATCCCCCTTCATTAACAAGAAATCCCAAAAACTATCCAGCCGATACGCCAAAGGCGCACTTCGTGGAATTCATCTTCAGGCCATATTTCCTTGTTCTCTCGAGAACCTTTCTCAAATCGGCTATTGTTGATGAGAAAATTTCCCACGCGCTGGCCTAAGAGATTTGCTTTACTCTAGTGTAGGTCGAAATTGGATTGCCTTTGGGGTTCAGGGCGTGCGAGTTGGTTTGATCCTGCAACCAACGAGGAACAAGAATAGGCAATTAAATTATAATTAGATCCTACTCGATCGGCTATAGATATTCATAACATATAATCGCTATTCCAAAGTGTATTTAGACTAAGTGACTGGGATAGATTGGTAGCATACCGAGACAGTATAAATCACTTATGTCTAAAAGCACACTAGGATAAAGATTATATACATTTATAGCCTAGCCGATGTCGTAGATCTAATGTGAATCAGCTAGTACTCCGACATGACTTTATACTAAGAAATTACTCTGAGCTAAATACACTGAACAAGGATCAATCGGTTGTTAAGATAACTTAACAGATTGATATCAAGCTTAATATATTTAACTGGATTAAGATCTTAATATAAAGGGCAGCTTTAACACATCTAATGGAAATAAATCATGTAAGATGGCTAAAACAGGTAAGATCGGCTGAAACCCTGATACTATCTCTAATAGTAGTCATTGAGCCGAGTAGATCTGTATGGTTCTAAAAGCGACTTAATACATCGAACTTAAACGATGCAGCATTAAGTACAAAAAGAAACATGTGATCTATATAAACCAATGAAAACCTTTCAAGATGGTAGATATACTATATAATCCAGTTTAACATTGAAATCTAAACCTTTTGGCTATCATCTAGCAATTAATGCTAGCCAATTAGGGTTTAGACCACAATGTCAATCTAAATTATATAGCATATATGATAACTATGCAGATTACGAGGATAGGATTAGAGTATTAGGATGATGGAAGCACTAACCCCGATAACGCAAGCCACTGTGACAAGAATTACCTTTTCGCGGGATATCAAACGATGCAGCCCAACTAGAAGCAAGAACTCGTTGAAACTATTAAAAGAAAAGGGTGGCGATGCACCGAGATTGTATTGATTGTGTATTGATTGATTTTTCGTACACACCCTCGGATCATATTTATACCCGGTTACAATGAAATCCTTGTAGGACACGATTCTTATCCTAACTACTATTTAAAATATGACAATATCTGGGACAAGGTCCCCTGCCATGATACACAAGGAAACTATGCAAAACATCCTAAATTACAGATACAATTGCCTTTTCAGGACTCTATCCGTCGATGGTAATATCTCTGAAGCACTTCGAAACCGAATCCACTGATGATCTCCTTGCTTTCCTATCGGGATTGGTCTCGTCTGTTTATCCCAATCGAAATTGGCTATACCGGTTGCCCTGTCTGACTCGGACTCAGCCGACTGGCTCCTTAGCCGATTTGGACTCAGCCGAAGCGCACTCTGTTTTCGAGAACCGCACGCTCCTCCAATTCCGCTTCGATTGTTGCTTCAAACTCGGGGATTTACTTGCCAAATTTGGTCGTTAACACATGTCCCCCAAGTCTGCGATATTGATAATGTTGCGGATTTTGTGTAATCCCATCCTCGGAGAAAACCTAAGGCATTTCTGTTTCGACCGATACAGCACCTCTTTAAATAACGCCCCACAGGCACCGAAACAACTCAACGCCTTCCTTTTCCAACAAGGACCCATGACCCCCACTCTAGCCGATGTATTCATGATAACTGGTTTGGACATAATGTCGTCAGCCAACCCTAACCGTTTTGATGGCAAATGCCAATTATCTTTCAAGACCAAGTCCATTGGGGGTTGGAACGGGTACATCAATCTGAACATGGGCACTGGATCTGTCAGCCCCAAGGAACATACTACTTTCTTAATGATGTGGCTAGAAGTTCGTCTTTTGTGGATCTAGCTGTGGCCCTGCAGCCAACTAGCAGCTTATAGCCGAAGCCTTAGTGTCAAAGACCCAAATTCCTTTGGGCAAATTTCTGTTGGGCTACCTGTACCAAACCCTCAACCAAGCATCGGCTAAGATTGCAGCCGATCTGGTCATAGGAACTAGGTGGGTGGTTTCTACAGTTATGGCTGGTCCTGCTTGCCCAAAAGCTCACTGACAGACCCAATCTGGCTGATGCTGAATTCCCAAGAGTAGAGCTGATTGAGGATGATGAAGGAGAAGAAGTGACTACATGTAGGTGTATGTCCTTTGAAGAAGCTGCTGCTGTCTACCCTGACTCCAAGCTGTCCAACGAACTCTTAGCCGATTGGTTCACTTTATTTTATGATGGATTTGCAAAGAACAATTGAACTTGGTTCTTCTATTCATGCTGCCCAAAGTTCGAACTCCCCACAGATTTCGACTTCGATGAGCTCAACTCAGAAGAATCTCCAAGGCCAAGGGAAATTTTCACCACAGCCATCACCCTCGACATCTTGCCAATCGACATTCATCAAGGCAGAAATATTTCTAAGTGTTATGAATTCTACTATCCAGCATCGGCTGCCAGACAGATCAGGATAGGACAACTACCGATTGATTATACTTCTCAGACAAAATTGAAACAAGGGGCGAGATCACTTCAAGGTCGACGATGGATCGGCTGATGAACATAGAGGGCCCGCGTCTCGGCAGCATAGGCACTTTGGAATTGGCACTAAAGAGGAGCTCAACTTTTGATAAATGGTGGGTTGAGTTAAAAAGACATATCTTCCACCAACCATCTTCTATGTACCTCACCACGCTCCTTCCAGAAGCAATCCCTGATGTAAGTACTTTTCCCATTTGTCGATTTTTAAAGCTATCGGCTATCATCTGCTTAATATTTAAACAATGTCTTCTTTTTCTGCAGACAACCGATTCTTCTCCCCCTCATGAGAGCAACTCAGGGGTTGAGATCCACTATGCCACAGGACAAATTCCAAGTGGAGGACTTGCTCCACCTGTCATCTGCTTCAACGCGCCGAAGGTGACAACACTTCTACACGGTCAAACCCGTGAAGCGCTATCAAGGAAGAAGAGACCGAAACCATCGGCTGTTGGTCCGTCGGCTGCACCACAAAAGAAGGTGAAGAAAGAAAAGACCGCTCCACCAGCCGATGTCCCTCACTTGACCCAAGCGTGGAAGAAGCCCTTGAGCAAGAAGTTATGGAGGAAGAAATCGATCAAGCGACTGAGGAAGCTGCAGCTGAATCTAGCCACTCAAGCAAGTATGCACAAACACCATCGGCTGATGATCAAGCACAACAAACACCATCTCCTCCCTAGCGTCCTGCTCACCCTCAACCAGTACACATCTTTCCTTTCTTGAAGTTTTGGCGATTTAAATTTTGTTTGATTCATCCTTAACTAAACTCCTTTACTTACAGTTCAAAAGATTGGCAAATCGGCCTCCACGTCTAGCTTCACTACTAACTTCCAAATTTACTTTTCTTTCTTTATTGTTACCTGGCCAATTTAAGCTAACATTTATCATTTTGTGTAGCCTCCTCAGTCTCCGTCGGTTGCCCCCCATGCATCAAGTGAGCGCACTCCATCGGCTAGGGGTTGCCACCACATCGAAGAAGAGGAACAAGCACCAGCTCCTAAGGTAAGAAATTCTTCCCAAAAATCGGCTACTCAAACCCTTCCATACTTTAACACTCTTAAGTTATATCTTGCAGGCTTTAGCCGACATGTTCTCTTTCGACATAAGGGAATATGTTGGTCAAGATGAAGACGTCACCAGCCAAGCCCAAGCACCAGTAGCCGACGACCTTAAGGAAAAACTTGCAGACATTGTTTGTTGGCTAGACAGTTCTGTAGACCATTTGGTCACCGACTACGGCTCCATCAAAGCCAGGATTGAAAAGATAGAGAAACAGCTCCCAGATGACATTGCCGATGCTATCTCTCATGCCGCCTACCTCGATCTTCATCGACACAAACTCGAGAGGGCTAGGCAAAGGATGACCGACAAGAAGGCGAAGGCTAGCCTCGACCCGATGATCAAGAGCAATCGGCTAGGTGTCCTTGCATAGAAGGCCAAATTGGACGAACTGGTTGCTGGGCCATCGGCCACTCAATCCAAGATTGACCAATGAAAGCAATGAAAAGCTGAGCTTGCCGCCGAGATGGAGAAGTGTGATGCTGAGCTGGCGGCCGAAGAACAAAAGTTGCCCGATCTCCCAAAGGCCACCAAAGAACAAAGGGCCAGACTGGCATCTTCAATCAAGTACCTGGGAGATTTAAGTAAATCAGCAAAGCCGATTCCAGGAACTGATGCAGCCGACGCCAAGACGATTGAGAAGATCGAACAAATCAGGCAACGGGCGATATCGGCCATCAATAGCCTAATCGGCAACTGAACCAACTTTGCAATAGGGCTAGACATGGCAACCTCAAACACTTGTAACATATTTCTTTTGTAATCGGCAGATTCTTATATCAATGACTTCAATTCAACGTTGTATAATATAATTTCTGCCAATTTCTGAAATCCCCATTGTCTTGAAAAATTTTCAAAGCCCACAAAAAAGCAAGATCAGAGTATCATGATGATGGAAGCACTAATCCCGAGAGCACAAGCCGCTTGTAACAAGATTTACCTCTTGTCAGAGATCGAAACCCGATGCAGCCCAACGTGAAGCAAGAACTCGTCGAAAGTAAACTAAAAGAAAAGGTGGCGATGCACCGAAATTGTATTGATATGATTGTTGATGATAATTACAGGGTCTTGGGTCATATTTATACCCAATTACAAAACATAGTCCTTATTGGACACAACTTTTATCTCTAGTACTATGCTGACGTAATTTACAAGGAAATCACACAAAATATCATAATTAATAATAACCAACTCAAATAAGGAAGATATCAATCCATATCTTACCGGACTCGGAATCATATCCCGAGTCCGATTTTGCCGTGATCGGGTGGCGAAACCTAAGCCCATTGGGCTCAGCCCCTTGCCTACAGTGCGACCTTATAAGAGAGGATTAACCCCGAGTTAAACCCTAACGCGAAATCACGCATCCCCGTGCTTTCCCCAAACCCTAATTCCACCCTCCGATCAGTTAGTGCACTAGAAGGCTCAGAAGCTCGAGTTCCACGTCTGGGACAGTGTAGGTGGGGCCCCGAAGGACGCCGCTAACCCGAACGATCTCTCAAGGAACGACTGCGCTACATCCCTAACAGTGCTCAAGCCATCAATTTCATCATGGGATCACCGACGACCATGGATGCCACGGCCGCCGATATGGACCGAACTATTAATCTATTCCGCATTAGTTTAAGTTAGTAAATTTTGAAGTCCTTTCACTCTTCTGATTTGACTTTGTATATGTATATGCCCCCCTAATTTTTTAATGCCGTCTTTATCATTGAAAAATTATGGAATAAAACCAATCATCACAAATCAGCTAGGCACAATCGATCTTGAAAAATCCAAGGTGAGAAAAACTTGTTATTATTTTGTCTAAAGACAATGTGTATAATCACAAAACACATCGGCTAGGATGTATCGGCATGGATTTAGCCAAATCATGAATTGATGCAAATGTTGGATAGTACTTCTTCAAATATTTTCCGTTTAAAGCCCTTCCAAATACTTCTCCATTCAGTCCCTCTAGCATGTAAGCTGCTTTAGAGACGCATTTGTGGATCTTGAAAGGCCCCTCCCAGTTAGGTGACCACTTGCCGAATTTATTATCCCTTGTACCAATCGGTTCCAGACTAACTCACCTTCTTCAAAATACTTAGGCACAACTTTCTTGTTATAATGACGAGCCAGCACGTATCCTTGATAAAACCAAATCCTCCGATTCATTCACCATTAAATTATGATAATCATCGGCTATCAACTCATCTTGCAATTGAATCCTCCATGAGCCGATGATGCTTTCCCATGGCAGAACAACTTCATGTCCATAAAATAATTTATAAGGAGGCACTTGGATTGATCCATGACAGGCCATCCGATAGGACCACAATGATTCAGCCAATCGGCTGTGCGATTGCTTCGGATATTCAAAGATCTTTCTCTTTATCAACTTGATTAAACTTTTGTTGGATGATTTTGCCTGTCCATTAGCCTGCGCATAATATGGTGAAGAATTTAAAAGCTTGATTCCCATGCCTTCTGCAAACTGGACAAACTCATATGAGACAAAGATAGATCCCTGATCGGTTGTGATGGTTTGAGGGACACCAAATCTGTAAATGATGTGTTCTTTGACAAACTCGATTGCATCCCCAGAATCAACTTCCTTCAAAAGAATTGCCTCCACCCACTTTGTGAAATAATCGGTTGCCACCAGTATGAACTTACGTCCTTTACTTGAGGGTGGATTGATCTTGCCGATCATGACGATTCCCCATCCTCTGAACGGTCAAGGCTTGATAATTGGGTTCATAGCCGATGCTGGTGCTCTCTGGATGGCTCCAAACTTCTGACAATCCCGAAACCCTTGTAATACTTGAAGCAATCCTCTAGCGTTGTCGGCCAAAAATATCCAGCTCTCTGAAAGTAACCATTTCATTTTATGAGCCGATTGATGAGTGCCACAGATACCCTCATGTACTTCACCCATGACAACTTTGGCTTGATCAGCACTTAAACATTTGAGCAGCATGCCATCAATCGTCCGACAGTATAGATCATCGTCGAGCAAAATATATCTCAAAGCCTTGTAGCGCAATTTCCTTGAAGCCGACTGGGAAGGATTTTGCAAATAGTTGTGAACATCATACCTCCAGTCGTCGGCTGTGATTGTTGCAATTTCCACTTCGACATCCCTTGACATCAGCTTGTAGCCTGATGCACCTTGAGCCAAATCATTTGCTTATGCATTCTGCTCTCTAGGGATATGTCTTAAAGTAACTAGCCGAAAACTATCCATCAACTCCTGGCATTTTTGATAATAGATCATCAACGCATCATTTCTGCATTCATATTCTCCTGCCAACTGGCTGATGACCAACAATGAATTTCCCATAATTTCTACAGCATCGACTTCAATTATTTTAAAAGCGACAACCCTTTGAGGACCGTCTCGTACTCAGCTTGATTGTTTGTGGCATAAGACGCAATTGAAAAAGCAAATTCGAAACTTGCCCCCTTATTGATATGATTACTAAGCCGATGCCGCATCCATTTGTCCAAACTGATCCATCGAAGGTTAGTGTCCAGGGCATAATATCGACTGAGCCGATTGAGTCATCTATGTGCTCAACAATAAAGTCAGCTATAACCTGTCCTTTAACTACCTAGGTGCTTCATATCTCAAGTCAAACTCTGTTAAGGCAAAAATCCACTTCCCAACTCTTCCTTTTAAACTATCGTGCACCCATTGGATAATAAATAATGCCTCAACTTCGTATAAGAAAAATATAGGCACAAACACAACTTCTCCACTGGAGAGTACCTTGTTTCTGCATCCAAAAGCCTTCTGTTGAGATAAAATATTGCTTTCTCCTTGCCTTCAAACTTCTGGATCAACACTGAGGTGATAGACTTCTCGTCGGCTGATAAATATAACTTGAAAGGCACTCCCTTTTGTGGAGGGATCAAAACTGGAGGGGATCTTAAATAATCCTTGATATTATCCAAAGCTTTCTGCCGCTCTACCCCCAAGTAAATTCTTGATCGGCTTTCAACCTTAATAAAGGTGTAAAGGGCTCCATTTTCTCGGATAAATTGGCAATAAAATGCCTAATGAAATTCACATTGCCGATTGAAGATTGCAGTTGCTTCTTGTCTTGTGGAGGTTGAATACTCTTGATTGCCTTGATACTTCTCTGTGTCCCCTCAATCCCCCTTTTATGAACAAGAAAACCTAGGAATTGTCCAGCCGATACTCCAAAGGCGTACTTAGTGGGGTTCATTTTCAGGCCATATTTTCTAGTTCTCTCCAAAACTCTCGTTAAATCGGCTATATGGTATTCAACTTCCTTGGATTTGATTACCACATCATCAATATAAATCTCGACCAAGAAGTCGATTAAGTCATGAAAAATATAGTTCACGGCCCTCTAATAAGTAGCTCCAGCATTCTTCAGTCCAAAAGTCATGACAACCCATTCATATAAACCGATTGCACCTACACACCTGAAAGCAGTCTTATGGGTGTCTTCCTCAGCCATGAAAATCTTATTGTATCCAGCATTGTGATCCATAAAACTTATGATTTTGTGCCCTGAGGCTGCATCAACAAGCAAATCAGCTATTGGCATAGGGTACTCATCCTTATGGGTAACCTTATTTAAGTCTCGAAAGTCGATGCACACCCTAAGTTTGCCATTTTTCTTGATTACTGGAACTATGCAAACCCACTCAGCGTATCGGCATGGCCGAGTAAAACCAACATCATATAGCCAAGTAATTTTGGCCTTAATTGTGTCATACAAATCGGTTTTGAATCTCCTTGGGGGTTGCTTGTATTGCCGATATCCTGGTTTAATAGGAAGCCGATGTTCAACAATCGATCGGCTAAGGCCTGGCATCTCAAAATACACCCAAGCAAAGTAATCTTTATATTCCTTCAATAAATCAATCAGCTTGGTTCTAAAATGAGAAGATAAATTTTTACTAATATATGTCGGCCTAGGTCTATCTCCTGGACCTATGTCAACCTCTTCAAGCTCGTCAGCCGACATAAAACCTTGCCCAAGTTTGCCATCCAGATCATCCACGGTGTCCTTGGTGTAGACGCTCCAGCCCTCCACGACGCCATCAAAGTAATAATTGAGGCTCCTGGTCTCCAATCAGTTGTATAGTAGAATCATACACCTTTAGAAAATCAGCCTCCCAAACTTTGCCGGACAAGCAATCAATGTTGTGGATCTCCCAGAGGGTTAAATCAGCAGTGGCAACGTTCACTGACCTGTCGGCTAGCACGATTGCGTTCTTGTCGCCTTGTGTTATGAGAAATTTCTCTCACACGCTGGCCTGGGAGATCTGCTTAGCTCTAGTGCAGGTCCTTCTCGGCTACCTGTGTTGTACAGGGCGTGCCAGTTGGTTTGATCTGTTAACCAACAAGAAAAACAAAGAAATATGCGTTAAGTGTTAAGTTAGGTCCTACTGGACCGGCTGTAAGAGTCAATTTACATATATATGCTATCCCAAAGTGTATTTAAACTAAGTGACTAGAATAGATCGGCTGTGCCGAGACAGTATTAACCACTTAATCCAAATATACAATGGGATAATAAATATCTGTTTTAACAGTCTAGCCGATACCGTAAGTCTAGCTATGAATCGGCTAGTACTCCGATTTATCTTATGAAAAGATATTGATTCGAGCAAAATGCGCTAAACCTATATCGCTACTGCATTACCGTGGCGACAAACGATTCTGCTTAGGGCATTTAACTAGAGCAAGATCTTAATATAAGAGACGGTTTAATAAACCTGATAATAAATATATCAAAAGAATATTAAAACAGATAAGGCCAGCTGAAACCCCGGCACTGTCTCTAAACATATGCATCTAGCCGAATAGATCATAAAAGCTCTAAAAACGACTTAATAGATCAACATTGATGCAACATTAAGTATAAAAAGAACAACCAGATCTACTATAGCTGATGTAAATAACTCGAGACGATGGATACCGCATATAATCTAGGCCAGCCTTTAGATCTAGCTCTATCGGCTACTGACTCTTGACAGAAACAAGCCGATGTCAAGACAGATCTAAATATTGTTCTGGATTATATGTGATATATGATAACTAGCGCAGCATAAACCATCGAATTTAGAGTATCATAGCGATGGAAGCACTAAATTCGATGAGATACACCACTAATGACAAACATTTACCTTAAATCAGGGATCGAAACGATGCATCCCGAAGCCGGATCAATTGTTCGTCTAAAGAAAAAGGAGGCGATGCGCCGAAGGTTGTATTGAATTTGTATTGATATATTTTATAGGGATCTCGGGTCCTATTTATACCCAAGAATAACATTATCTGTACAGACCCTAGTCTCTATCTAAACTACTATTTAAAATACGATAATATCCCGGGATAAGGACCCATGCCGCATTACAATAAACAGTCTAAACAAATTCCTAATTTACAGATACAATTGCCGTTACAGGACTCTATCCATAGCTAGCAATATCTTTTAATGCGCAATTTGGGAACCGAATCTTCTATTTATCTTTAAGCACTTTCATCGGAAATGGTTTTACCCTCTCCTCTGCCTCAACATTGGCTATCGGCTATCCCTGTCCAACTCAACCTCAGCCGATTGACCTCGTAGCCGATTGTGTCACCCAGCCGATTTGATCATAGCCGATGCAGCCTCTATTTCTTCGCAGACTATTCTCCCGATCCGATTCCGCTTCAAATTCGACCTTGAACTTAGGGATTTAGTTACCAAATTTGGTCGTTAACACATGCCCCCCAAGTTCGTGATAAGATAATATCACGGATTTGCTGCTTTTTCAAACTCCCGTCCTTTCCGACCTAAACCGTTTCGGCTGCCCAAAAATATACTTTAAATACCGCCTTCGCGGCCACCGCACGTGTCACATTACCACAAACCAATAGCCACCTCAGTAAATCCTTGAGTTCTCCGGCGACCTCCTCAACGAGCTCAGCGACCTCGGCGACCTCGAAGCCCTCGCCTTCCCCGGCGAACCCCAAAAGGCGGCAATCACCGACGATGGCTTCCTCAAGCGCCCACTCTGAAGCCACCCAATCGGAATACCCAGAGGTAAGTCTCATCGGCTATCACCATTTACTTCTCGCAATCTAGGTTTCACCTTTTGTAATCTTGTTTTTTCATCCTTTAAACCACAGCATCTTGGCCACCAAATTGCAATCCCAGACCTCACCAGTCCCAATCAGTTTTTATTAGGGCCGATTGGCAACATAGACCCCAACGAACTTATCAATGCTGAAACGAACCGAGTCCCCTTCAGATTTTCTACTCCCAACTTAGCTCATTGGTCCAGTGCCTTCAAATCTTGGCCCTCAACGGATAAAACTTGGCCAGCTTGGTACTCACGGATGTCGGCTAGGCTACAGACCCACTGGACTGAGATAGGGATAAATCAATGCCTAGCCCTGACCATAGCCGATATCTCAAAGGATGAACCCCTCTTATTGGCTGCCACCTATTTCTGGTCGGATACGCTAAATGCGTTCCTTTTTAGGCAAGGGCCAATGACACCAACCCTCATGGATATAGTGATGATCACAGGGCTAGACATAACATCAACAGTTGACCCAATCGGCCTCAATATCAAGTGCTCTCACAATTTCAAGACCAAAAGCATAGGGGGTGGAGCGGATTTATTTCCATGAATATGAAGGATGGCCCAATTACTGAGAGAGAACACACCGCTTTCCTGTTAATGTGGCTAGAGAAGTATGTCTTCTGTGGGTCGAGCTGTGGGCCGATGAGCAACTGACAGCATGTAGCCGAAGCCCTAGTAAGCAAGAAACAAGTTCCTTTGGGGAAATATCTGCTCGGCAACTTATACCAAATGCTAAGTAGTGCATCGGCTCGACTAGCTTATCAACAAGCTGTCAACACAGGAGGGCCTTGGTGGCTATTGCAACTGTGGCTAAACCTTCACCTCCACCGGGTTGCAGAAAAGCCATCCCCACCAGAGGTCGATTTCCCCTTAATCGAGCCGAGATTTGAGGATGATGAAGAAGTAACCACCCGTCCATGCTTGTCATACGGGGAGGCAGCCTGTATAACGGCTTCCCAAGCACTTCAAGGATATTGTTTGCTTATACGGATTTTGAAAGATTTGAACTCCCAGATGATTTTTGGCTGGACAAACTTAACTCTAAAAGTTATGACAAGCCGAGGGAAATCTATACAGCGGCTATCACACCCTGGATACTTCGAGTCAGCATTCACCAAGGACGAAACATTCAAATCTTGTGAATTTTATCATCCGATGGTAGCCACAAGGCAACTTTGTATGGGTCAACTGCCGATCGGCCTGTACTACGCAGACAAGATCCAAACCAGAGGCAAGATCGAGGGCGACATCATGATGAATCGGCTGCTTAATATCCCTGGCCCCCCTATAGGCAGTATTGACAACATCGATCTAGTAGTGAGGAGGACATCAATCTTCAGCCGATGGTGAAATGAATGGAAGCGGCACTTGTTCCACCAATTGGCCTCGATGTATCTGACCATCATCGACCCAGAAACAACTCCATCGATAAGTATCTTTTTCCTCATCTTAGTCCCTGTTTTTCTTTCAGCCCCTCTCTATATTATCGGCTGATCATGCTTCATTTCTTTGCAGACAACCGACTCCTCACCTCCGCACACAAGCAATACAGGAGTGGCCATCCACTACGCCCGTGGGCTGTTATCTGGTGGCTGCGGGCTGGCCTCGTACATCATTGGCTGCCATGCACCGAAGGTGGGCACTTTGCTCCACGGCCAGACCCGTGCGCCGCTACATCGGCTAAAAAGGGCGGCACCGTCGGCTGCGGCTACTCCTGCTGTAGAGAAAAAGAAACATGCTTCAAAGAAGCCAAGGACAACCCCAGCCGATGATTGCCCCCAGTCGATCCGGACGTGGATGCGGCCCTCAAAGAAGAAGTCAGCAACGAGGAAATGGAGGAGGCCGTCAACGCTGCCGCAACCGAAACAAGTTCTTCCGACATGTACGCCCAAACTCCATCGGCCGAGCAGACCACTGAGCGAACTCCAAGTCCTCCGAAACGCAGCCCTCGTCCTCAGCCGGTAAGTATTTTTATTGCTCAATCCTGCCATCTTTCACCTTTTTCACATTGCAACTTATTGGCTTTTCGCGTCCATAGGCCAAGTTAGCCACAAAGAAGAAAACGGCTCCCCCTCCTTCAGTAAACCTTATCTCCATTTCTTTCTTCCCAGCACGGCTGAATTTCTAACTTTGCATTTTTCAGCCTCCCCGTGCTCCAACACCCGCCCCGTGTATCAAGGGAGCCGATGTCGATGGCCTCACGCGATGGTAGTGTTGAAGATGTGGCTACCTCAGCTCCAGCTATCCGAGTAAGTCCTGCCTAACTTTACAAATTGGCTTATTAGTCATGTTGGCCCTCTTACCAACTTTCAACTTGCAGTCTGTAGCCGATCTCCTGGACTTTGACTTATCAGAATTCCTTGATCCCGACAAGGGCGCTGATAAAGCCGTGGTTGTATCAGATAATGAGCTACAAGCCACTTTGTCGGATATAGCCAAACGGCTAGAGTGCTCTCTAGATTTCTTGGTCACCGACTGCGGTTCCATCCGTAGTCGATTCGAAGACATCCAAGATCGGCTGCCGGATCAGCTGGCTGACACCATTGCACCGGTCACTTTTCTGGAGGCGCACCGGCATGAGCTCGAACGAGCTAAACAAAGGATAGCCGATCGCCGTGAGAACAAGGCACTGGAAGCCACCATCAAGGCCAGCCAGCAAGAAATTACTGCCAAAAAGGCCAAGTTCGACGCTCTGAAGAATGAGCCGATTATCGAACTCAATCGGCTTCGCAAACGTCGGGAAGAGCTGATAGCCGAGCTTGCCAACATCGATGCCGACATCGTGACCAAGGAACAATACGTGGCCGACCTGCCGAAGGAGATCGAGGACCAGCGAGCAAAGATCAAGGCGGCCGTGTCAAACTCGTCGAACATGGCCAAGGTGTTGAGGAGAAATTTCTCTCACGTGCTGGCCGGGAGATCTCGCTTAACTCCAGTGTAGGTCCTTCTCGGCTACCTATGTTGTAAAAGGCGTGCCAATTGGTTTGATCTGTTAACCAACAAGAAAAATAGAGATATATGCGTTAAGTGTTAGGTTAGATCCTACTGGATCGACTGCGAGAGTCAATTTACATATATATGCTATCCCGAAGTGTATTTAGACCAAGTGACTAGAATAGATCGGCTGTGCCGAGATAGTATTAGCCACTTAACCCAAATATACAATGGGATAATAAATATATGCTTTAACAATCTAGCCAATGTCGTAAGTCCAACTGTGAATCGGCTAATACTCCGATTTATCTTATGAAAAGATATTGATCTCAGCTAAATGCGCTAAACCTAAATCAGTCGGCTGTCGGCTGTAGCTGACAAACTGATTCTGGCTTGGGGCATTTAACTAGAGCAAGATCTTAATATAAGAGGCGGTTTTAATGAATCTGATAGCAAAATATACTAAAAGAATATTAAAACAGATAAGGCCGGCTAAAACCATGGCACTGTCTCTAAGCAATATACATCTGGCCGAATAGATCATAAAAGCTCTAAAAACGACTTAATAGATCAATGTTGATGCAGCATTAAGTATAAAAAGAACAATCGATCTCGTAATCGATGTAAATACCTCGAGACGGTGGATATCGCATATAATTTAGGCCAACCCTTAGATCTAGCTCTATCGGCTGCTGATTCTTGTGAAACAAGTGTGGACGCCCGTTTTTGAGGACGAGAATCGTTAGTGTTCATAGTACAATTTCCACGGATCGAGTAGTTTGGTACCCATGAATACGATCTTGAATTACTAGGTGCAAAGTGCACGAATAGTCTTGCACCAAAAGTATTACAATATCAGGCCCGAAGGTAATATCCAATACATATAGGACCTACCGGTCCGGATACATCCCAAAACGAGAAAGATAAGATAGTAGACGGAAGGCATCGGCATGTCGATCGCCTACAGGGCAACGGCCAGGGGACTAAGACCTATTGCGCTCCATTGTCTTCATTCATCCCGGTAGTAGGCGTAGGGGTCTTCCTCATCTCCATCCGGAGATTTGTACATATAGCAAGGGTGAGTACCCAACGTACTCGGCAAGCCAACACGGAATGATGCACATGATAATGTCATTCAAGGTATGGCTGTGGTTTATTTGCACAAAGCCAATTTTCGCAAATCATTTCACAAACCTAACATCTAGCTAGTCAAGTTTTAGTTTCAGAGTATTAAATCGGAGACGGTTCTGTCTGCCATCCACCGTGATACCAAGGATGGTTTCCTGTCTCTAGATAGTCATGGTTTTCTGGGGGGTCCATCCCTTCTCGCAGGACGAGAAGTTGAGTCCACCTGCACAAAACTCATTATGCATACCAACCCATCATTTAAAAATTTATGAGTCTAGCCAGGGGAGAAACTTGTCACGTTGCTCATTAACCGTGAGCACGGCTACTCGAATAGATTGATTTACTCACACTGCAGCAGATGTACATTTTACCCGTACTCCGCAACTGCCCATTGAATGAGCCTACATCCCTCTATATGGGACGGTCACGGCAAAGCTTTTTGATAACCTCACTTTGGCAGTACCCGCTCCATGAACTTAAGTCCTCATGCACCCTAGCCGTCGTTTCCTAGCAGTGAGAGGAGTTCTGGCGTTCCCGGGGTAAGGGGGAAAACTCACTTAATCTTTAAGTCATCGTTAAGTTCAGTTTATTATTCACATAAAGGCCTTTTGTCTCATCACAATCACGGGCACTCTACCATTGGTAGGCCCAGGACACTCTACCTATCGGTAGGTCCTTAACTCAACACCTACACCTGAACCACTATGCAAGGATACTGTCTCCGCTCGGCTATCTACTCCGCTAGGTCTATACCCATTCGAGAATTACGGTTGTACTGGCTCGTTCCAGGTTATAAGTCTCATGGCTCGGTCCTTAATTGACCAGGGACAGTTCTTGCCTTTACTGGAATCCACCCAAATCCAACCATCCGCCCCAGTCTAAAAACATTGGTTTAGTACTTTCATTTTTCCATCAAAACTATTTCCATCATGATGAAGGCAATGTGGTGCTCATGTCTCCACATGCCGTATCTCAACTACCTTCCCTAAGGTAGTTGCCCAAGCATATAGCTTTTTGTAAAAGTATGAGTGTGCAAGATTATAGGATAAGCATGGCTAAGAATTTTACCGAGGATATCCTCCGGTTATATCACATCGAGGGTTACAAAGAATATTTCTAAGGGTAATCAACACCAATGCATGGTATATCAAGCATATGTATTCATTTGTGTATAGCATGCATGTTTTGAAGTTTAAATCAACATCATTTCGCAAAATAGGATCAACATGTTCAAAGGGGGGTGTTGACTTGCCTTGCTCGCACGCTTGTTAGAAGGGTTCTTCACTGTAGTCAGTGCCTGCTTCCTCGATTGCTATCTGTACGTGCGAAAAATCAATTGAATTCGATCAAAATTCAACAAAATTACCAAGAGATCAAAAAGAACCATAAAGACGACACCAAATATTTAGCCTAAAATTTTAATCGAGTTTGGGTGAGGGTTTTGGGATGAAATCCGATTTAAAAAGCGAGTTTGGAATTTTTTTGGGTGTTCGCAAAATACCGATCTAATTGATTAAGGTGATAAACTTAAAAAGGCATTGTTCAAAAAGAATTTGTATTTAAATCTTTGAAGGTCCAAATACCAAAAGAACATATTTTTAATGGCAAAAATAAAATAGATAAACTTCGAGTAATAACGATGCGAGAACGAGATCTCCGAAATTCCTATTTTTGAATTCCGAATTTGCTCGAGAAAATATATGAGAAAACTATATATTTTTGCCCAAATATTTCCCAAAAGTTTTTCCTAATTTTTCTGGATTTTTCCTAATTTTTTCCTATTTTTCTCTTTTCTTTTTTTCTCGTTTCTTTCTTTCTCTTTCTTTCTCTTTCTTTCCATTTATTTTCTTTTCTTCTTTTTTCTACCCCTCTATCCGACGCACTGTCGCTTCTCTCTCCTCTACCCCCTCGCGTCTACCCCTCTCCTTCTCTCACGCATTCGGCTACGGCCGGACGGCGCAACGACGCGCGGCGGCTCGTGAAGGGAAAAACGGCGAGGACGGCGGCTTACCGAGTGGTGGCGACACGGCAACGGCGCGGCGGTCGGCCTGCGGCAATGGCGCGGCGAGCGGTGGTAGGAGAGAGAAGGAACGGTAGAGACGAGGAGTGAGGTGGGGAGAACGAGAGACCTCGTGTCCCCTTTTATGGGGCCCGGCGAGAGAGAAAGGAGAGGGGCCCGAGACGGCGGGCACGGCGAACCATGCGGCGGCGCGGTGGCGGGGCCGGGCACGGCGAGCGCGGAGCGGCAGCGACGTGCGTGTGGAGCGCAAGGCGTGGGCGCGACGGGGTCCGGGCGAGGTCGAGCGTGCGGCGCTCAGGGCGGGGTCCGGGCACGGGCGCGGCGCGGGGCACGAGGACGACGGGGTTCGGGCGCGAGGGCGGCGCGTGTCGCGCGAGGACGGCGGGGTCCGGGTGCGGGCGCGGCGCGTGTCGCGCGGATGGCGGGTCCGGCGCGGCGAGCGCGCGGTGTGCGGGGCGCGCGTGAGGGTGGGGGCCGGGGCACGGCGCGGCGCGGCGCGGTGCGTGTCGCGTGCGCGGGCGGGCGGGCTGCGCGGCGGCATGGCGTCTAACACGTGTAGCGCAATGAACAATGCAATTTTCCAATTTCCCGATTTAATTCCCTATTTTCCCATTTCTTTTTCCTTTCACCTCTAAAATTAAAATAAAATCTATCACACCCAAAAATTAAGTTTTAAAGTATGTTTTCAAACTTTTTACCCACTTTTTATTATTTTAAAATATATTTTACATATTTAATTTAATCCTTTTCCTAAATTAAAGAAAATGTGACTTTGATTCAAAATAATTTTCTAACCACTCTAGGCTCCATACATATCCTTCAAAAATATTTTATCACTCATTTTGCTCACTTGAATATTATTACTCCATCACAAAATAATGTTTTGATCCCAAGTATATTTTTATACATCCTCAGCCCATCCTACTTATATTTTTTAAAATATCCAAATCTTTTTCCTTGAAATTTTCTCCTCTTTGGGATTTCAAATCATTTGGTTTTTCTCAAACATCAAGATGAATCACTCCCATTATAAACTCCATGCAACAAAGCTGGCAAATAAGAAGCAATAAACACGATGAGAAGCAATAAGCCAAAAGTTTTTGTATGTCCCGATTTTTAATTCCCGGTTTTAAATTCTTCAATTTTCAGGGTGTTACAAACCTACCCCCTAACAATAAATCTCATCCCCGAGATTTGGGTCGGGTCGTGATTGGGAGTCGGTCGGTATAAACATCTAGGATGGATCCATTGGGACTTCTTAACAGAACAACGAATAGGTTGGCTGCTCAGGGTGACGCTGGAATCTATCACCGAGTTTCCTAAGGGTGGTCCACTTCGATTCTTTGTTTCTGATAACATGATGTTGTCAGCTCTTAATCCTTGGGGCATTCTTCAAGCATGCAAGATTCAGTAGGTCTCTAATTTTCCTTAAGTTGTATAATAGACTTGCTGTTTCAAAACTTTAGAGACCTTTAGCTGGCAGACGGGTGGTGATCCTGGTAGGATTGCAGTCATGTGATTTTGGTGGGTGACAAGAGGTTATCTAGAGAAGGTTTGGTTTTACCTAGCTTCAACATAGTGTCCAATCTGAGAGTCTAGGGTTATGTCACTCTACCCCCCTAACAATAAGTTCGAGCTTGCATTTTTAGGGTAAGGGCTATATTGGCATTTTCAGGTTTGGTTGGCATCTTCATCATTCCTTGATAGAGTCCAACGCACAACTTCCTATCATGTCCTCGAGATCTTGCCTTACCCTTTTGGTCTATCCGTCGATCTCACGAGCTTACTCTCAACCCTTGGTTCGGAATGGTTCACCGGGATGGGTTTTCCGTATCACATCCGAGTGGTTGGACTTCCCAAGTCGCTGTTTGAGCTTTATTTTTCTCCGGGCAGGGTAATGGGAGATTTTTCCTAGGTTGTCTTTCCAGAGATATCGAGGTGGTTTCCTGACACTAGAAGGGTTGTCTTAAGCCTAGGTTAACCATCCTTGATCCATACTTTGTTGAGTCTTGATCCATGGTCATGTTTGTCGGTGAAACTTATGGGGTAGACTCGGTAACTTCTCTCCGTCCATAGTCTAATACCCATTGGTTCTTAGTTAACTAGTCCATTCCTGATATAATGTCTAGAGTCTGGGTTGGCAATACCATAAGGTTTGATAGAAATACTACAACTCTGATCCGAATGGGCACACTAATACATACGTGGAGTATAGTTATATCTTCCCTAGGTGAATCTACTATCATTGATCTCTTAAGACCTACCTGACATAGGTTACGTTCTGTGCTTATTCTTGAGGTTATGAAAGGATGCTAAGCCCCAAAATCAAACAAAACTTTAATTAGTGCAGAATGGATAGGAACATACCCATCAGCACGACCTGGTCCTCCTGAGCTTCTTCTGCACGGCGTGGTTCACTTGGCCACGGCGGAATCCGGTGGTAGCCTCCTTCGGCTAGGGCGTTCTGAACAAGCTTCGTCCGCGCACTGGGATAGGGGTTCCTCTCACAACCGTGGCATTGGCTCCAGTACGGTTGGATGTGTTGTGCGGTTTGGGACATTGATTGGCATAATGACCGAATTCTCCGCAGTTGAAGCAATTAACATCCCGGTTTCCCGGTGCTGCCAAAGTGGGGGCCGAGGTGCGGAAAGGTGTTGCCGGTGGCCTGCTAGCGTTGTTGGGTGTAGAGGGACGATTGGACGCTATGATGGCTGGTTTCCATCCTGTTGGTGTTGCTCCTTTGGGTCGCGGAGATGTCCCTTTAATTGGACGGGCCAGAGCAAACCTTCTCTTTCGGTTGTTTTCAGCCATCCTTTGGTCATGCTCAAGCCTCACGACCTTGTTGATGAGGCTTTGGAAGCTGGCGTGGTCTTGACCGATCATCGGTCCTCTCAGCTCGTCGTTCAGTTCTTCGATAAATTTATCCATACTTTCTTCTTCATTCGCCAGGTCACTTGTGGCGTAACGGGCAAGCTGCGTGAACTTGTTGAGGTATTCTTGCACCGAGGTGTTGCCTTGGTGCCAACCTACGGAACTCATTCTTCTTCATCCTCATGACCGCAGCGGGTACAAAATTTTCACGGAAGGTGGCCATGAATTCCTCCCAGGTTGTTTCTCTGGCATATTCAGCCCGAGTCTCTTTGTAGGTGTCCCAGCAGTCGCTTGCGGGACCTTCCAGCTGATTGGTGGTGAAGATGACTCTGTCAGCTTCCCGTACTCGGACGAGAGTCAACTTCTTCTCTATTACCCTCAACCAATCTTTAGCATCCATCGGTTCCTTTGCCGTGGAGAATGTTGGCAGCTTGGCTCGCATAAACTCGCCTAAGCTTGATCCTCCGCATTGTCCTTGGTTGTTGGCAATGGCTTGAAGCAGTTGGGTTTGTAAAGCCATGACCTCCGCTAAGGTGGAGAGGTTAGGTTCCGGCGGGTTCTCGTGGGTCGCCATTGCTCTACGTCGATGAGCCATCTGTACGACGTGGATAAGGTAAGAGACTTGATCTACTAAGGTCTAATTTCTAAGGGATTTTTCTTCGAGTTGTTTAAGGTGTTATTTTGAAGCAAGCTTGGTGGAATAAACTCATTTAAGACATAACATGGAACTTCATATCAGTTCATAGATGTTACATCAGGGGGATACATTGGACATGTGTAGTCCCATACAACACAATACAACATCACTAATATCGATCTAGGGTTTTCATACATAAGGGTAGGGGCATGGTCGTTGCTGTCTTATCTCCATCCAAAGCAAGACCAGAACTGATGCAGACTTCTTGTCTAGTTGTTTGGGCTGCCGCCTGATCTGGGGTTGCCACCTATGGCTGTTGCATTGGCACCGGTAAGAGGAGGGATGCTGCGTGGCTTGGGGCAGTGGTTGGCAAAGTGTCCAAACTCCCCACAGTTGAAGCAAGTCACATTCTTCCTTAGACATCGAGGAATCTCCTCAGTATCTTCAGGGGTACACACTGTGCTTGTAATGATCATCTTGCCAGTACCACATATATTCCATTTTGGTGACTTCCCCTTCTTGGGGTTAGATGGTGGCGAACTGAAACCTTGGTCGGTTGTTTGATTGGACTCTTTATCCTTTCTTCCGCACTGTATCTCTCCCTTGATCGGGGTCCTTGTGTACTTGTCCCATCTACTGTCCTTTACTCCATGTCCTTGTTCCATGAAACTGTAGAGGGGGTCAAGTGTTTCCTTCCATCCCAATGGCGGGTTTGGTGTTACCGCTCCCTGTGGGCTTGACAGTATACTTGCCAGAGTCATCATGGTTTGCGGCGGAACATATCGGCGTTGCTCTGGGCACTAACCCAGAATTTGCATTGGTTGCTGTTGAAAGTGTTGTTGCATTTGTTGCATCATCATGACCATTAACTGTGTCTGGTTAGCCACTACCTGGGGTAAGGTCGGGTTCACAGGGAAAGGAGGTGGAGTGTCCACAGGGTCGCTCTGGGTTAATCCATGAGACTGCTGGGATCTTGATTTACTGCCCTTGGCTTTTCCCATCTATTGTCAGAGAGAAAGAGAAAAGTAGAGGTTAGGCTATGGATGGGGTCTTATTATGTGTACTCTCATTGTTTTAGTGGGTTAAACAATCTTCCAAGTTCCAACATGGTCATAGTCTGACATCTATTTTTGAAGATAGCTTAGGGTTAGAGAAAAGTAGTGGTAAAATCAAATGTTCGTTGAGAATTGGGGGTCAAGGGTGTAAGAAAAAACATATTTGTTTTGTAAAAATAGTTTGTATTTTCAAAATAATCCTATGTAGGGATATTTCCCTTTAACCAGCTATAAAGGGGTGGGGCGCCAGTTGGCCTTATCCTACAGTCGCACTGCTCTGATACCAGCTCTGTGGACCCACGTTTTTGAGGACGGGAATCGTTCGTGCTCATAGTACCATTTCCCTAGATCGTGTAGTTTGGTACCCACGAATACAGTACTGAATTACCAGGTGCAAAGTGCACGAATAGTCTTACACCAAAAGTATTACAATATTAGGCCTGAAGGCAATACCTAATACATATAGGACCTACGGATCCAGATACATCCAAAAAAAGAAATTAGATAAGATAGCAGACGAAAGGCAGCGGCATGTCGATCGCCTACAGACAACGACTGGGGACTAAGACCTATTGCGCTCCATTGTCTTCATTCATCGTGGTAGTAGGCGTAGGGGTCTTCCTCATCTCCGTCATCTGGAGATTTGAGCATATAGCAAGGGTGAGTACCCAATGTACTCAGCAAGCCAACACGGAATGATGCACATGATAGGGTCATTCAAGGGATGGCTGTGGTTTATTTGCACAAAGCCAATTTTCGCAAATCATTTCACAAACCTAACATCTAGCCAGTCAAGTTTTAGTTTCAGAGTATATTAAATCGGTGACGGTTCTGTCTGCAATACACCGTGATACCAAGGATGGTTTCCCATCTTCGGATCGTCATGGTTTTCTGGGGGGTCCATCCCTTCTCGCAGGTCGAGAAGTTGAGTCCACCTGCACAAAACTCATTATGCATACCAACCCATCATTTTAAAATTTATGAGTCTAGCCAGGGGAGAAACTTGTCACGTCGCTCATTAACCGCGAGTACGGCTATTCGAATAGATTGATTTACTCACACTGCAGTGGATGTACATTTTACCCGTACTCCACAACTGCCCATTGAATGAGCCTACATCCCTCTATATGGGACGGTCACGGCAAAGCTTTTCGATAACCTCACTTTGGCAGTACCCGCTCCATGAACTTAAGTCCTCATGCACTCGAGCCATTGTTTCCTAGTAGTGAGAGGAGTTCTGGCATTCTCGGGGTAAGCGGGAAAACTCACTTAATCTTTAAGTCATCGTTAAGTTCAGTTTATTATTCACATAAAGGCCTTTTGTCTCATCACAATCACGGGCACTCTACCATTGGTAGGCCCAGGACACTACCTATCGGTAGGTCCTTAACTGAACACCTACACCTGAACCACTATGCAGGGATACTGCCTCCGCTCGGCTATCTACTCCGCTAGGTCTATACCCATTCGAGAAGTACGGTTGTACTGGCTCGTTCCAAGTTATAAGTCTCATAGCTCGGTACTTAATCGACCAGGGACGGTTCTTGCCTTTACCAGAATCCACCCAAATCCAACCATCCGCCCCAGTCTGAAAACATTGGTTTTGTACTTTCATTTTTCCATCAAAACTATTTCCATCATGATCAAGGCAATGTGGCGCTCATGTCTCCACATGTCGTATCTCAACTACCTTCCCTAAGGTAGTTGCCCAAGCATATAGCTTTTTGTAAAAGTATGAGTATGCAAGATTCTAGTATAAGCATGGCTAAGCATTTTACCGAAGAGATCCTCCAGTTATATCACATCGAGGGTTACAAAGAATATTTCTAAGGGTAATCAACACCAAGGCATGGTGTATCAAGCATAGGTATTCATTTGTGTATACCATGCATGTTTTGAAGTTTAAATCAACATCATTTCGCAAAATAGGATCAACATGTTCAAAGGGGAGTGTTGACTTGCCTTGCTCGCACGCTTGTTGGACGGGGTCTTCACTGTAGTCAGTGCCTGCTTCCTCGGTTGCTATCTATACGTGAGAAAAATCAATTGCATTCGATCAGAATTCAATAAAATTACCAAGAGATCAAAAAGAACCATAAAAACGACTCCAAATATTTAGCCTAAAATTTTAATCGAGTTTGGGTGAGGGTTTTGGGATGAAATCCGATTTAAAAAGCGAGTTTGGAATTTTTTTAGGGTTTTCACAAAATACCGATCTAATTGATTAAGGTGATAAACTTAAAAAGGCGTTGTTCAAAAAGAATCGATATTTAAATCTTTGAAGGTCCGAACACCAAAAACATATTTTTAATGGCAAAAAGAAAATAGATAAACTCCGAGTAAAAACGATGCGAGAACGAGATCTCCAAAATTCCTATTTTTGAATTCGAATTTTCTTAAAGAAAATATATGAGAAAACTATATATTTTTGCCCAAATATTTACCCAAATATTTTCCAAAAGTTTTTCCTAATTTTTCTGGATTTTTCCTAATTTTTTCCTATTTTTACCTTTTTCTTTTTCTTTCTTTCTCTTTCTTTCCTTTTCTTTTTCTTTTCTTCGTTTTGTTCTACCCTCTATCCGGCGCACTCGCTTCTCTCTCCTCTACCCCTCGCGTCTACCCCCCTCCTTCTCCCACGCGTTCGGCTGCGGCGGACGGCGCGAGGCGCAGCGGCGGCAACGGCGCGCGGCGCGTGAAGGGAAAAACGGCGAGGCGGCAGCTTACGAGCGGTGGCGGCACGGCACGGCGCGGCGCGGCGGCCGCGCGCCACGCGCGCGGTCGACCCACGGCAACGGCGCGGCGACGGTGGGAGAGGGAAGGAACGGGAGAGACGAGGAGTGAGGTGGGGAGAACGGGAGACCTCATGTCCCCTTTTATAGGGCTCCGGCGAGAGAGAAAGAGAGAGGGGCCCGGGCGGCGGGCGGGCGGGCGGGCGCGACGAGCGTGGAGCGGCGGCGACATGCGCGCGGAGCGCGAGGCGCGGTGCGATGGGGTCCGGGCGAGGTCCACGCGTGGCGGCGCTCGGGGTGGGGTCCAGGCGCGGGCGCTCAAGGACGGCGGAGTCCGGGCGCGAGGCCGACGCATGTCGCGCGAGGACGGCGGGGTCCATGCACGGGCGCGGCGCGTGTCGCGCGAGGACGGCGGGGTCCGAGCGTGGCAAGCGAGCGCGTGGCACGAGGGTAGGGGCCAGGGCACAGCGCGCGTCGCGCGCGCAGGGCGAGGCGCGCGGTATGGCAGTACGGCGTCGAACACGTATAGCGCAATGAACAGTGCAATTTTCCAATTTCCCGATTTAATTTCCTATTTTCCCATTTCTTTTTCCTTTCACCTCTAAAATTAAAATAAAACCTATCACACCCAAAAATTAAGTTTTAAAATATGTTTACAAACATTTTACCCACTTTTTATTATTTTAAAATATATTTTACATATTTAATTTAATCCTTTTCCTAAATTCAAGAAAATATGACTTTCATTCAAAATAATTTTCTAACAACTCTAGGCTCCATATATATCCTTCAAAAATATTTTATCACTCATTTTGCTCACTTGAATATTATTACTCCATCACAAAATAATGTTTTGATCCCAAGTATATTTTATACATCCTCAGCCCATCCTACTTATATTCTATAAAATTTCCAAATCTTTTTCCTTGAAATTTTCTCCCTTTGGGATTTCAAATCATTTGGTTTTTCTCAAACATCAAGATGAATCACTCCCATTATAAACTCCATGCAACAAAGCCGGCAAATAAGAAGCAATAAACACGATGAGAAGCAATAAGCTAAAAGTTTTTGTAAGTCCTGATTTTTAATTCCCGGTTTTAAATTCTTCAATTTTTAGGGTGTTACACGAGCCGATGTCGAGACAGATCTAAACATTGTTCTAGATTATATGTGATATATGATAACTAGTGCAACATAAATCATCGAATTTAGAGTGTCATAATGATGGAAGCACAAAATTCGAGGAGATACGCCACTAATGACAAACATTTACCTTAACTTGGGGATCGAAACGATGCAGCCGGAAGCCAGATCAGTTGTTCGTCTGAAGAAAAAGAAGGCGATGCGCCGAAGGTTGTATTGATTGTGAGAATTAATAATTACAGGGATCTCGGGTCCTATTTATACCCAAGAATAACATTATCTGTACAGACCCTGGACTCTATCTAAACTACTATTTAAAACACGACAATATCCCGGGAAGGACCCATGCCACATTACAATAAACAGTTTAAACAAATTCCTAATTTAGATACAATTCTCGTTACCGGACTCTATCCATAGATGGCAATATCTTTTAACGCGCAATCTGAGAATCGAATCTCCTATTTATCTTCAACCACTTTCATCGGAAATAGTTTTATCCTTTCCTCTAACTCAGCATCGGCTATCAGCTACCCTTGTCCGATCCAGCCACAGCCGATTGACCTCATAGCCGATCGTTACTCAGCCAATTTAAACATAGCCGACGCAGCCTCTGTTTCTCCACAGATTATTATCCCAATCCAATTCCGCTTCAAATTCGACCTTGAACCTAGGGATTTGGTTACCAAATTTGATCGTTAACACATGCCCCCAAGTCCGTCATAAGATAATATCGTGGATTTGCTGCCTTTCCAAATCCCTACTTTTCCCGATCGGAACCGTTTCGGCTGCCCAAAAAACTCTTCAAATACTGCCCGTCCGGCGCCAAAACAGGCCACACTGTCACTTTTCCGTACTCAAGCTTTAGCTAACAAACCCTTCTTCTTCCTCGCTCTCCGGCACACGTCCCGCAGTGACACCTTCCCGGCAGCAATGGCTTCTTCAAGCGCTCCGTCTGATACGGCCTCCGCCGAATACCCCGAGGTAAGTCTCCATCGGCTTAAACTACCCTTTTATCGCAATCTGGTTCTTTTTCCCCTTTTTCTGATTCCATCATTTCTTCTTTACAATCTGTAGCACCGTACCCACCAAATCGCAATCTCCAGCCACCTTCACCCATTTTGTAAAATAATTTGTTGCCCCCAGAATGAATTTATGCCCTTTGCTTGAGGGTAGATTGATCTGGCCGATCATGTCGATGCCCCATCCTCTAAACGACCAAGGCTTTATGATTGGGTTCATGGCCGATGCTGGTGCTCTTTGCACGGTGCCGAATTTCTGACAATCCTGGCAACCTTTATAATACTTGAAACAGTCCTCCAGCATCGTCGGCAAAAAATATCCTGCTCTCCGAAGTAACCACCTCATCTTGTGAGCCGATTGATGCGTGCCGCATATCCCTTCATGCACTTCTCCAATAGCCACTTTGGCTTGATCGGCACTAAGACACTTGAGCAGCACACCATCAACCGTCCGATAGTAGAGATCTTCATTGAGCCAAACATATCTTAGAGCCTTGTATCGCAATTTCCTTGAAGCCAATTGACAGGGGTTCTGTAAATAGCTGTAAACCTCAAACCTCCAATCATCGGCTATCATGGCAGCGACTTCTATCCCAACTTCTTTTATCATCGGCCTGTAGCCCGATGCCCCTTGAGCTAAATTATTTGCTTCTGTATTCTGCTCTCTGGGGATGTGTTTGAGTGTAACTAGCCGAAAGCTATCCATCAATTCTCGGCATTGTTGATAGTAGACCATCAGCGCATCATTTCTGCATTCATATTCCCCTGACAACTTGCTGATGACCAATAGTGAATCCCCCATTATTTCTATGGCGTCGGCTTCAACTTCTTTGACAAGATGAAACCCCTTGAGCACTGCTTCGTATTTGGCTTGATTGTTTGTAGGATGGTGGTTGATAGAAAAATCAAATTCAAAGCTTGTCCCCTTAGGCGAAATAATGACCAAGCCGATACTGCAGCCGTTATTGCACAACGAGCCATCAAATGTTAGTGTCCAAGGCATAATTTTGATTGAGCCGATTGAGCTATCTTTGTGCTCCACGATAAAATCGGCTATAGCTTGCCCTTTAACTACCCTTGGTGCTTGATACCTCAGATCAAATTCGGTCAGGGCAAAAATCCACTTTCCAATCTGCCCTTTTAAAACTGGAGCCGATAGCATGTACTTAACGACATCGGCTTTGCATATTATTGTGCACTCGTTGGATAGCAGATAATGCCTTAATTTTGTACATGAAAAATATAGGCACAGGCATAGCTTCTCCACTAGTAAATACCTTGTCTCTGCGTCCAACAGCCGTCGACTGAGATAGAAGATAGCTTGTTCTTTGCCCTCAACTTCTTGGATTAGGACTGAGCCGATTGGCTTATCATCGGCTGACAAGAAAAGCTTGAATGGTATTCCTTTTCGTGGAGAAATTAGAACTGGAGGCAAGCTTAAATAATTCTTGATGTTGTCCAAGGCCTTCTGCTGCTCTGTCCCCCATGTGAATGCTTGATCGGCTTTAAGCTGAAGCAGTGGTGTGAACGGCTCCATCTTCTCTGAAAGATTGGCTATGAATCTCCTAATGAAGTTGATTTTGCCGATCAATGATCGAAGCTGCTTCTTGTCCTCCGGAGGTTGTATCTTGATAGCATTGATGCTTCTTGGTGTAACCTCAATTCCTCTTTCATGAACAAGAAACCCTAGAAATTGCCAGGCCGACACGCCGAATGCACACTTCAACGGATTCATCTTTAGGCCATATTTTCTTGTCCGCTCCAAAACTTGCCTCAGATCGACTATATGGTCTTCTATCTCCCTGGACTTAACAACGACGTCGTCAATGTAGATTTCCACGAGGGAGCCGATCATGTCGTGGAAGATGTAGTTCATGGCCCGCTGATATGTTGCCCCAACATTTTTTAGCCCAAACGTCATAACGACCCATTCATACAAGCCGATCGCCCTAGGGCATCGAAAGGCAGTTTTGTGAATGTCCTCTTCGGCCATGAAGATTTGATTGTAGCCTGCATTGCCATCCATAAAGCTGATGATTTTGTGGCCTGATGGGCATTGGGTATTCATCTTTGGGTGTAGCCTTATTTAAGTCTCTGAAATTGATGCACACCCTAAGCTTGCCATTCTTTTTCAGTACTGGGACAATGTTTGAGACCCACTCGGTGTATCGGCAAGGCCGAATGAATCTAGCATCGTATAGCCGAGTTATTTCAGCATTGATCACGTCGTACATATCGGCTTTGAACCTCCTGGGAGGTTGTTTGAACGGCCGACAGCCTGCCTTGATTGGCAGCTGATGAACAACTATAGATCGGCTAAGGCCAGGCATCTCGAAGTACTCCCAAGCAAAACAATCTTTATATTCTTTTAACAAATCAATAAGCTGGGATCTACAATGAGAAGATAAATTTTTGCTGATATATGTCGGCCTAGGCCTGTCACCAGAGCCTATGTCTATTTCTTCTAACTCGTCGGCCGACGTAAAAACTTGCCCTAGCTTGCCATCGTCTTCGTCCGTGGTGTTTGTGCCATAGACGTTCGAGCCCTCCATGATGTCTTGCTCAGAGCAGCAGCTGCGGTCCGTCGTCTCCAATCGGCTGTATTGTAGAATCGAGCACTTTTAGAAAATCGGCTTGCCAGATTTCCCAGACAAACAATCAATGCCATCGATTTCCCAAAGTGGCAAATCGGCATTGGCGACACTTACTGACCTATCGGCTGGCACAATCTCCACCTTGTCACCATCCCATTGAAGTAGACAATGGTGCATAGTGGAAGGGACACAACAGTTGGCATGTATCCAGTCCCTCCCAAGCAGCAAGCTGTAAGACCCCTTCTCGTCGATGACAAAAAAGGTTGTGGGCACGGTCTTGTTGCTGATGGTCAGCTCGACATTCAACACGCCCTTGGTCTCTGATGGGTTTCCGCCGAAGTCCTTTAATACCTTATTAGTCTTGATCAGGTCTTCGGCTCCCTATCCCAATTTCCTGAACGTTGCATAGGGCATCAGGTTTACTGCGGCTCCCCCATCCACTAGAATTTTTGACATCGGCTTGCCGTTGACAAAACCTTTTACATATAGCGGCTTTAGGTGCCGATTTTCGGTCCCCTCTGGCTTGTCGAAAATCGCTTGATCCGGGGACAGTGCTAGCTTGACCAAGACGTGTTCAATATTGTCTGCATTAGCTTCAGGAGCTCCGAACTTAGCTGGCAATATGAATACCATATTGACCGATGCAGAAACTTTGCCTTTCCCTTGGGCCGCACTCCTGGCTTGATCTGCTGAACTCTCCTTGGCTTGCTCCTCGTCGGCTGTTGTGGTTTTCTCTTTGGGGATCCATCGCCTCTTGATTTTACCCAGCCGACAGCGTTGTTCTTCAATCATCTACCAAACTTCTTCTTCCCTCCGTTCATGCTTTAGCCTTTGAATTCTTCGTTTCTGTGTTTTGGTGAAGAGGTCAGAGGGGCACCATTCGGGGTTGGCCAATTCTTCATCATCGGCCTCTTCTTCGTCGTAGTAGTCGTCGTTCTTATTTTCGTCGAAGAAGTCTTGATGGATCGGCCCACCAATCGTGAACAGCATGCCGATGCGTTGAGCTGTACAGGCCTCGGGACGAACCGCGTCGGCTTGGTGATCGGCTGGCTTCTGTGTTCCTCCTCCGGTACTCGTTGCAGGCCAAGCAATTTTCTAGCGTCGGTAGTCTCATCCCGGTTTCCCAGTAGTGCCTGAAAAATTCACAATGCCAATGGGGATCGGCACCGCTGTGATTGCCGTCGTACCGGCGGCCTCGCGTTTCTGGCTCTTGCCGATAAAAGCTTTCAAACCAAGCCTCTTCCCACCAAGATTGTTGTTGGGGGTGGCGTCGGCTGCTCGTGTTGATCGGTCGTCGATCAGCCGATCGGGCAACGGGACGCACCATGTTGATTTGCGTGGCTTGGCTGCCAGTCAGCTCATCCTATGCATTGACCCCTTTCAATGTTTCGGTTAAGCTGTATGTCATTCTGCGCTGCCGATCAGCTTGCCCAGGGCCGGTTTGAACCATATTGATATGGAAGGGGTTGCCATCTACCTTCATCGGCCGAGTGGAATCGACGAACTTGAGTTTCCCAGACTCTATTGCCGACTGGATCTGCTATCTGAAGACTTTACAGTCGTTGGTGGCATGGGATGTAGAGTTGTGCCACTTGCAGTATTTCTTCTTCTTTAGTTCTTTGGCCAATGGGATCACGTGGTTCTCGGGAAGCTGGATCTGTTTCTCCTTGAGCAATAAGTCATAAATCCTATCGGCCTTGGTGATGTCAAAGTCATATTTTTCCTCTTTGGCCGTCTTCAGCAGCCACTGGCAGACGATGGCCTTTTTGTTCTTGGCCCATTCAGCTGCCACCACCTCTGCGTCATCGTTGTTGGAATCAGAGTCTGACCCAATGATGACTTGAGTTATGTTTTTGACGGCCTTCCTGGTGTCCTGAAATCTTTGTTCATGGGCCGTCACTTTTTGTGCCAGATGCGCCAGGCTGTCGAAGTCCTGAGCGGAGAAGCGTTCACGGATCAACACGATCAGGCCGTAGAAGGCCAAATCGGCTAGCTGGGCGTCCGACAGCACCAGGCTATAGCATCGGTTCCTCATCTCTCTGAAGTGTTGAATGTATTCTTGAACCGACTAGTGAGGTCTGACAACTTCATTTCATGGTTGCCGGTGTAGAATTAGCTATGGAATTGTTTTTCGAGATCGGCCCAGCACTGAATTGAGTTGTAAGGCAATGAAGAGAACCAGGTGAAAGCCGATCCCGAAGGAGATAAAGGAAACAACAGGACTCTCAGGGCGTCTATAGCTGATGCTTCGTCGCATTGCGCCAAGAATCGGCTGACATGCTCGTAGGTTGACACATTGTCCTGTCCTGAGAACTTCAAGAAGTCTGGGACTTTGTACCGGTTGGGCAGTGGAATCCGCTCAAAATTCTTTCGATAAGGATACCGATACATGTTACCTGACTCCTTTGGCTTGAGGCCGAACTGATCGCGCATGACGTCCGCAATCAAATCGGCCCAGGTCCGGTTGTCTTGCAGTATCGGCTCATATTGATCATACGGCGTGGGTGCTTGCCGATATAGTGGTGGTGGCGTCTGAGGCCTGTAGTGATGATCTTGACGGCCTCCTTGATACTGGTAGTGAAGTGGATGGCCAGCGGGAGGCGGCCGATTTGCCGGTGGTGGTGTTGGTGGGCCCGGAAACAGTTGTCGGCCACCGGTGTTGTACTGTTTGTCCAAGCCAATCTGGGCAACCGGTTCTAACTGCCGATTGTCGTCGAATATGTTGGCGATCTGATCTTGGGGCAGCGGTTGTTGTGGGTTCAGCATGGTAATCACTGGCCTTGCAGCCGATTCGTTTGGATTCGGCTGGATAAGGACCCCTCCTGGCAACCCTGGTTGTGCTGGTGGTGGAATCGGCCGATTCTGGGTGGCCAATGTCCTGTACCCAGGGAACTGGCCGTCTGTGAAGTAAGTCCACCCCCGCTGCAGTTGGTAGGCTATCTTGGCGTCGACCACAGTGGCGATCATGTTGTTAAGGGTGCTGACAAGGATGCTAGTCTTGTTGACCAGTGCGTGCCGAATCAATTCGGTCTTACAAAGTATGTAGGGCCGAATCATCTTGTTCTTGGATTGGCTCTTCAGCCTTCTGTTTGCCCTTTGATCCACTGGAGGAGGACGTCTTGAATTCGTCCATGCTGAACTTGTACTTTTGATGCACGGCTCTAGACCTTGTCTGGGTAAACGACTGTAGATAGTTGGCCTGGAGTTCTTCTACCATCTTTTTATAGTCGGCTTGTTGTTCTGCTGACAATTGCTCCATCTTCAGAGGCACAATGTTGTCCTGAGAAACGCTGGGGCTCTTGAGGTCGACCATCTTATCAGCTACGTCGATGCGTCCGAGCCGAGTTGACAGAGATAGTCCCATTAGGCGTGCCAAGAAGCGTGCTGACAAGAAATTTCTCTCACGCGCTGGCCTTGGAGATCTGCTTAACTCCAGTGCAGGTCCTTCTCGGCTACCTATGCTGTACAAGGCGTGTCAGTTGGTTTGATCTGTTAACCAACAAGAAAAATAGAGATATATGCTACTGGATCGGCTGCGAGAGTCAATTTACATATATATGCTATCCCGAAGTGTATTTAAACCAAGTGACGAATAGATCCGTTGTGCCGAGACAGTATTAGCCACTTAACCCAAATATGCAATGGGATAATAAATATATGCTTTAACAATCTAACCGATGTCGTAAGTCCAACTATGAATCGGCTAATACTCCGATTTATCTTATGAAAAGATATTAATCTGAGCTAAATGCGCTGAACCTAAATCAGTCGGGTGTCGGCTGTAGCTGACAAACTGATTATGGCTTAGGCATTTAACTAGACCAAGATCTTAATATAAGAGGTGCTTTTAATGAATCTGATAGCAAAATATACTAAAAGAATATTAAAACAGATAAGGCCGGCTGAAACCCCGGCACTGTCTCTAAGCAATATACATCTGGCCGAATAGATCATAAAAACTCTAAAAACGACTTAATAGATCAATGTTGATGCAGCATTAAGTATAAAAAGAACAATATGATCTACTGTAACTGATGTAAATACCTCGAGATGGTGGATATCGCATATAATTTAGGCCAACCCTTAGATCTAACTCTATCGGCTGCTGATTCTTGACAGAAACAAGCCCATGTCGAGACAGATCTAAACATTGTTATAGATTATATGCGATATATGATAACTGTCGAAACTTGGTTTTGGCAATATAATTTCTGGGGTCGCAGTCGAGATCGCCAAGCACAATGGGTGAGAAGGAAAAAGAAGATTTAGACAGGTTCAGGCCCTCTCGTGAGGTAATACCCTACTCCTATTTCGGTGGATTCGATCCGCCGAGTGTCTTTATTGATCTCGTGTGTCTAAAGCTCTTGCTTATGAAATCGTATGATTCAGATCTAGCATAGGATATCTCTCAAGGGACACCCCTTACCCCCCTTATATAGTCTTGGGAGGAGAGCTTACAGATCGGAAACCCTATCTTACTCTAAGTTGGTTTCATCAATCTTACAAAACCGTGACTAAAGGCCGATTGCCTTATCTCTATTGGCAATCGCAACACCCAAGTCATGTTCGGTTTACAGATATGGCAGGCGCAATCTATCCCTACCTCCAGTCGGATAAGCTTGCCATGTAGATACCCGATTGCCATAATCTCCACAGTAGCCCCCGGGTCCTTTTCAGTCGACGAGACAGCTCAGCTTCAGACCAAAACAACACACAGCCAAAAACCTCTTTGACCGCGTGCTTTTGGCGCCGAGTGATTCCATCATCTCTGCCTGAATCTTCCCGAGTGGCTCCAAAGACTGTGAAGGGCTGGAAAATATCCAAAAAATTCTCAAAAATAAATACCTTGGTGCATCTCCTGATGCACCTAATTAGGTGTAGCCCCCGACTATGTGATTATTCAAAAACAGACTAAGCATATAGTCAAGAACTATAAAAAATCATTCTTATGTAGATGCTTAGCTCAAGCTAAAGCAACCTCATTACTCGGCAAGCTTGTGCTTTATCCGTGTGAATTTGCCCGAGTTATCTCAGAACAATTAATTCAATCAACCCTAGCGGGTAAAAAGCACTCGGTAAGCTCATGCTTATCCGAGTGGATCTGCCCGAGTCATCCTGGAACAAATATTTTAATCGTCCCTCATGGGAAAACAAGTTCTTTCAATCGTATAAAAAATATGACCAAGTTATTAAATAGCTTTTGCCATAACAGTGGTCTCAATCTATAAAGATCTTCACCAAGGTGGAAAAATAGCATTGATAAAATCACTTAATCAAATGGTAAAAACCAAACAGCCCTTGTCACCAAGGCGGCTATAAAAACTTAGCTGTTGGTCACCTCTCAAGTTGCATCGTGCTAGCTTCTCATGAAGTCAAGCAAACCGCGGTATGAAAGGATTTCAAAGGTATAGGGCATTCGGACACGTGCATATTGCCAAGGCAAATCTGCTTAAGCTCATCCGCTTAAGTCCCTAAGAACACGCGTCGGGCCACACCTTAACCGGGCCGCAGATTCTCTCATGGGCTCGGCCCAATCATAAGAAAACCTAGCGCAACCCTTAAATCTTTCTATAAAGGCTCGAGGTCGTCCCCGCCTCTTCATCTTCCAAAAGATTCCCCTTTTCGCAGCACTGTTCACCAGTTCCCTGCGGAGAACCCTAGACTCGCGCACTCCGAAATCCATCCATCCAAGAGCTCGCTTCTTGCAACAACCAGGTTTCGCAGCCAAACCTCCCAAGCTCCTTTGTCAAAATCCTCACTTTTCCTGACCAGATCCACTTCCCATCAACACCACACTCATGGCGGAGGAAAAGAGGATCCCGTCTGACCAATGGGCCGCATCGGATGTGAGGGAATCCACCCTCAAAGAGATGGTGAAGCACGGCGTGCTTCCGCCAAAGGAGATCGTGGGTTGGCGCCCGGCGGCGGGTGAGGACTTTCCAACCCCGAACATCGGTGAGCTCGTTGTTTTTACTTCTTTCTTCTATTGCGGGTTCAGCCTTCCCACTTCCGAGTTCTTCCGGGGGCTCCTGGATTACTATGGGCTTCAACTCTACCATCTGAACCCGAACTCGATGCTTCACATCGCTCTCTTTATTCATGTGTGCGAAGCATTCCTTGGCATCCTCCCCCACTTCCATCTCTTCCGCCGCATGTTTTATCTTAAACCTCATCCGAATAAAGACCACCCATGCGTCGTTGGCGGGGCAGGTTTCCAACTCCGCGGATCTCTCCGCAAGGAGTACTTCTCTCTCCCTCTAAAGTCCTCCCATAAGGGATGGCACGCAGGCTGGTTCTACATTAACAACCTCGAACCCAGCCTGCCAGCCTTCGTCGGTCTTCCTCCTGTCCCCAGGCCAACTTGGAGCACTGTTCCAGTAGCCCAAGATTGGGACGAGGCCAATAAGCTGCTTACGAAGATCCTGGCAATGAAACAAAAGGGTCTTCGCGGTGAACAGATCACTCGGCACTTCATCAGGTGCCGACTGGCGTCGATCAAGGAACGATCGAAGCCGGCCTTCGTGTACGAAGGCGGGAAGGACCCCAATCGGGAAGATCCAGATCCACTCAGCTACGAGATTCTGAAGATCCGGATGTACAAGATCTTCTTGACTGGAATTGCAGTTGAGCGCGCCCTCATTCTGCCGGTTCTTCCATTCAGCATCCACCGACCTCCTCCTCCGGTAAGCCGACTGGTTGCTTCATAGTGTCTTTCAATCTTGATATCTTGTCTCTTAGTGTTGTGCGAACTTCTCTTGTAGGAAAACGCTTCTGTTACCTCCAAGCCGTACAAGGTGTCCCACGATGACGCGCCGCGTCGCCCCGCCAAGAAGCCGGCTGGCGGGATCAAGATCCAAAGCGACCCAGTTGGGAAGCGGGCGGCGTCGAGTGAGGATACAAACAAGCGGGCGAGCAAAAGGAGGTTAATCATCGAGGATTCGGACGATGACGTCCCGGCTCCTCCAGTCGAGACCCCTCCTCTAAGGCGATCGCCGCGGACGGCGCCGAAGATCCGCCGGTCGTCCAGGTACACTCTATAACCGAAGTCTGAACTTTTTTGTTGAAAGCTTCCTTTATCTTTACCCCAGCTGTATTCATTGTCGCAGGAGGCCCCAGGACATAGATCCTGCCGGGGGAGGTGAAGGGCCGACCCCTGCCGCAGCTCCCGAGGTGCCAAAGCCTGCAGAGCCAAAGCCCCGGAGCCCGCAACCGAGCGTGAGCGCTCCGGGCAAACAACCTTCGCCTCCGAAGAAGGATGCCCCGAGGAAGGAGCCCCCGGCCGCCAGTCGGGATGTTCCGACTGGAAGCCAGTCAACGGCTGGGAAACCTCAGGCCGCGGCTCGAGCAGCCCCGACGAGGGCCACTCGGCGAAGAGCCGAGGAGGAGGCCAGCCGGGCCGCTCCACCTAAGCGCGCACCACCAAAGCTGGTGAGATTTGTATCAAAGTATTCTTTTGCTCTTTCAGTTTGAATCTTTCATGTCTTCATTTGTTCTTCTTATTTGCCAGCCACAGTGGAGGAAATCCCCAGGTTGCAGTCCTCTGAAACCTGGGTTCCCCCAATTAAGATTGAGTGGCGGGACTCGGAGGGTCAAAGGCAGGGCATCATCCTAGACAGGCAAGCCGAGAGAGATGAAAGGGATGCCCTTATCGAAAGTTTCAACGAAGCGACTCGGCTACTCAACGTAAGCCTTAGTCTTTTTCTTTTATTGTGTTATCACCCTTTTCCAGTCGGTCACTCTTCTGATTTCACGCGCAGAAGGAGTACTGCCGCTCCATGGCGAAGTCCGAGGTGCTGGAGAAGCTAGTTCCTCACCTGAACTCCTTAGAGGATGTTCAGCGGAAGATGAAGACCACTCAGGAGGAGGCCGCGTCGAGGGAGGCAGCTTTAAGGAGAGAGATCGCAGAGCTTAGGGAGGCGAACCTCGACCTCCGAGGATCAATCGGGAGTAAGCCCGTCTCTCCAAGTTTCTTCATGATTCTTATGTTAACCCCGGTTGCTGATGATCTTCTTCTCTTGTAGAAAATTCTTCGGAGGTCCATTCGCTTCAAGTCCAGCTGGAGGCAGTCAGCCTCGACAAAGCCGAGATGGAGGCCGAGTTTGAAGGTAAGCCTCTTTGAAGTAACATTCCTTGCGCCGCTTTATTTCCGAGTGCTTTGCATGATTAGATGCTTTTGGCAGCTTACAAGGTTAAAACCCGAGCTCAATATGACGTCTTGCTTGAGCGGGTCAAACGAGCCGGGGAGGCCCGAGAAGAGGTCGCCAATGTTGCCGCGCCGATCTTGCTGTCTTTATTCCACCAAGGAGTCGGGGCCAGTTCGCTAGAGCCGTTAGAAATTTTTGACAAGCTGCGAAGGGCTCCCGACCAATATCTGGCCAACATCACTGAAGCAGCAAACATGGGGGCTGGTCTGGCTCTTGCACATACCAAGTCCCTTTACCCCCGAGTGGATATCCACTCGGTCGGGGAGGGCTTTGCTGACGGAACCACAGACGAGCAGGCCTTGGATATGCTGAGTGAGGCGTAGGAGTCAGCAAAGATCTCTGTTGATGTAGTGAACAATTTCCGGATCTGATTTGTCTTTCAAACATTTTCTTGTAAATGTCGTGTGATCGTAATGCTTTGATGTAGAACTTGTGATATATTTAGTTTATTTATGTTAATGCCTTGATCCGAGTTTTTGTGTGAAATTTCTTAAGTAGTTTTCGTCTGACTGTCACCAAGCCTAGGCTTGATTAGGTCATCGAAAAACTCTCAGTCCTTAGACACTGAACTCGAATCGAAGAACATTAAACAATGATAAACCAAATCATGCACAGAAGTTGATGAGGGAAACTTAAGCTTTATTGACATATGTACAGCCCCCGACTGCTAACTCAAGAAGTCATCTTGCTTGAGATTGGCAGTCAAGGAAAACATGAAGCCTTAGTCAAATTAGGCATAAAATCGTCGAAGATGCTCAATGTTCCAGGAGTTCTCCACCATCGACCCGTCTTCTCGTTTTAGCCGGTCACGCACCGGCCGAGTCACCTCGGCGATTATGTACGGTCCCTCCCATAAGGGGGATAACTTATGACGATCTTTGGTGGTCTGGATCTTGCGTAGGACCAGGTCGCCAACGATGAAAGCTCGTGCTCGCACGTTGCAACTGTGGTATCTTCTGAGCCCTTGAAGATATTTGGCCGACTGGATGAGGGCTGCCTCCCGGGCCTCTTCCAATCGAGTGAGGTCATCCACTCGGTCAGGGTCATAGCGTTCATCGTTGAAGCTGCGGACTCGGAGAGATTCGTACTCCATCTCATTTGGCAACATGGCTTCTGCGCCGTAGACCAAAAAGAAGGGAGTTTGGCCGGTAGCCCGACTGGGTGTGGTCCGCAGCGACCATAAGACCGAGGGAAGTTCTTGGACCCACTTGCCCGCGTAGGGGTTTAGGCGATCGAAAACGCGGGCCTTGATGCCTTGGAGGACCATGTCGTTGGCTCGTTCGACTTGTCCATTGCTTTTGGGATGGGCGACTGATGCGTAGCAGAACTTGATTCCGAAGTCCTCGCAGAATTCCTTGAAGATGCCTCCCGTGAATTGAGTCCCGTTGTCAGTTATGATTCTATTGGGGACACCGAAGCGGTGCACGATGTTGAGGAAAAAGTCCCGTGCCTTGTCAGCAGTGATTGTGGCGACCGGCTTGGCTTCAATCCACTTGGAGAACTTGTCGATTGCAACGAAGAGGTGTGTGAACCCTCCTGGTGCTTTTTTAAAAGGGCCGACCATATCCAGGCCCCATACCGTGAACGGCCAGGATAGTGGGATTGTTTGTAGTTCCTGGGCCGGCAAATGGCTCTGTCGGGCAAAAAATTGGCAGCCTTCACAGGTTCGTACGACTTTGTCCGCGTCGGAGACCGCAGTAAGTCAAAAGACACCTTGCCTGTAAGCTTTGCTGACCAGAGTGCGTGCCGCCGCGTGGCTTCCGCATATGCCCGAGTGGATGTCTTGGAGTAGCTGTTTCCCTTCCTCGGGTGTGATGCATCTCATTAGGATTCCGGAGGGGCTTCTCTTGTATAGATTAGAGTCAACCATGACGTATGCTTGGCAACGACGCCGGACGCGTTCTGCTTCATCCCGGTCATCCGGCAGCTCTTGCTGGGTTAAGAATTTGATGAGCAGCGTCCTCCAGTCGGTGTCAGTCATGGCGACTTCGTTCGCAACTTGCTCGTTGGAGGTTGCCTTTGCCGTGATGGTTGGTTCATAGAGGTGCTCGACAAAGACGTCTGTTGGGGCAGCTTCGCGCTTAGACCCGAACTGTGCCAACTCATCGGCTGCTTCGTTATTATGTCTCAGGACGTGTGAGAGTTCGAGCCCGTCAAACTTGTCTTCAAGCTTACGGACCTCTTGCCGGTAGGCCTCCATAGTGTCATTTAGACAGGACCAATCCTTCATTACTTGGTTGACGACCAGCTGGGAGTCACCTTTCACGATGAGCCGACGTATCCCGAGTGAAACTGCGAGGCGCAGTCCATGTAGGAGGGCTTCGTACTCGGCGACGTTGTGTGAGGCGGAGAAGTGAAGGTGAAGGACGTATCTTAGCCTTTCCCCGGTCGGGGAGATCAGCACAACTCCTGCTCCCAAGCCGGTGATCCTCTTGGATCCGTCGAAGTGCATGGTCCAGTGTTGGAGGTCTTCCCGAGGTACGTTCTCTTGTTGTTCAGTCCACTCGGCCAGGAAGTCCGCCAAGGCTTGTGACTTTATGGATGTCCTCGCCTTGAAAGTCAAGTCCAATGGCATCAGCTCTAAAGCCCACTTGGCGATGCGTCCAGTTGCCTCTCGGTTGTGGATGACATCGCCGAGTGGAAAGGAAGTGACGACGGTGACCGAGTGACCCTGAAAATAGTGTGCCAATTCCATCGCGGTTATTAGAACACCATAGAGTAGTTTTTGTACCTGAGGGTAGCGAGTTTTGGCTCCTGCCAACACTTCGCTAACAAAGTAGATTGGCCTCTGAATCTTCTGAGCCCGTCCTTCTTCTTCGCGCTCGACCACGAGGACCGTACTAACCACTTGGTGAGTGGCTGAAATGTACAGTAGCTGAGGTTCCTGGGGTTGAGGCGAGGCCAGGACGGGCGGCGTTGTAAGGAACTCTTTGAAATCTTCAAAGGCCTTGTTGGCTTCCGCGGTCCACTGGAAGTCGCTCTTTCTTTAGCAATCGAAGAAGGGCATGCCTCGTTCGCCGAGTCGGGATATAAAACGGCTTAGTGCCGCCATGCAGCCGTGAGCTTCGGACGTCTTTCGGTTACTCGGGGCTTCATGCTTAAGATGGCGTTGATCTTCTCTGGATTGGCTTCAATGCCGCGATGTGACACCATAAAGCCGAGCAGTTTGCCTGATGGAACGCCGAAAGTGCAGTTCTCCGGGTTTAACTTCATTCGAAGGCCCGGATGTTTGCAAAGGTTTCTTCTAGGTCGGCGATCAGGTCTTCTTTCGCTTGGTCTTGATGACAACGTCGTCGACATAAGCTTCAACGTTCTTGCCGATCTGCGTCTGGAAGCATCTTTGGATCATGCGTTGGTATGTGGCGCCGGCGTTCTTCAGGCCGAAAGGCATGGTGATCTAGCAGTAGGCCCCAAACGGCGTGATGAACGATGTCTTCAGGCAGTCGGATTCTTTCAAGCTGATCTGGTGATAGCCCGAGTAACAGTCCAGGAAACTCAGGAGTTGACAGCCGGCTGTTGAGTCAACGACTTGGTCGATGCGAGGCAGCTCGAACGGATCTTTGGGGCAGGCCTTGTTGAGGTCAGTATAGTCAACGCACATGCGCCATTGCCCCGTTTTCTTGCGGACCAGGACTGGGTTGGATAACCAGTCGTGATGAAGGACTTCTTTGATGAAGCCAGCAGCCAAGAGCTTTGTGAGCTCTTCCTTGATAGCGTCCTTTCGATCCTGCGCGAATCTGCGTAATCGTTGTTTTATCGGTTTGGCGTCATCTTTGACGTGCAAAGAGTGCTCGATCACCTCCCTAGGAATTCCAGGCATATCAGATGGTTTCCAAGCAAAAACATCTTTATTATTTTGGAGGAAGGTGACGAGCGCGCTTTCCTATTTGGGATCTAGGTCAGCGCCGATTACAGCTGTTTTTGAGGGATCCGACGGATCAAGGGAGATCTTCTTGGTCTTGGCGTCGCCGGATCCCGATTTGGCTATCTTCTTCGCGGGGACTTCGCCCTCTGCCAAAGTTGATGCAGCCAATCGGACTTCTTGTTGGCCACGTAATCTCTCGCGAGGTTGGGCCATGTCGCAGCTCTCCTTATCGCAGGTGAAGGCTTGCTTTACATCGCTGCGAAGAGTGATGACACCGTTGGGACCCGGCATCTTCCTGCAGAGGTAGGTGTAGTGCGGGATCGCCATGAACTTGGCAAGCGCAGGTCTTCCAATGATGGCGTGCTATGCTGTTTCGAAGTCGACCACCTCAAAAGTGACGTTCTCCGTTCGGAAGTTCTCTCGGGCCCCAAAGGTGACTGGGAGGGAGATGTGCCCGAGTGGTGTAGACGATAGCCCTGGGATGACTCCGTGGAAGGGGGCTGAGCTTGCCTTTTGTTCGGCCCTCGGGATCTGCATCTCATCCATGGTCTTGGCAAACAGGATGTTGAGGACACTGCCCCCATCGATGAGGACGCGCTTAAGCCTGATGTTGCGGACCACGGGATCCAGGACGAGTGGATAGCGCCCCGGGTGAACCACTCGGTCAGGGTGATCCGAGCGGTCAAAAGTGATGGCCACCTCCAACCATCGCAGGTACTGAGGGACTTCGGGTTGAGCCGCGTTGACCTCTCGGTCGGTTAGCTTCTGTTTTCTTTTGGATTCATAGGCTAGCGGCCCCCCGAAGATGTGGTTAAGCTCTCCCACAGGGTCTTGAAAAGGTTTGGCATTTTCAGCCGCGTTGTTCTTCTTGGCGCCTGACGAACCAGCCTCATCAGTCGGCTTCTTGTTGAGCTGCGCCGCGTATTGCTCGGCAAACTGTTTGTAGATGAAGCAGTCCTTCGCCGCGTGCTTATGATTGGGATGATAGGTGCACTGGGCGCTCATGATGGCGTCGTAGGCGGCGACTCGGGGACGGCGTTGAGTGTTGGAGGTCGCGGCCACTAGGTCCTCAGATTGGCGCTTGCGATCTTTCTGGCCCTGGTTGCTGCTGTTGCCGTTATCCTTCTTAGGATTTCAGCTTCCTCCTGCTTGTTTTTCTTCCCTCCTGTCGGGACAGTCTTGACGGGCGGCCTTGATGGCGTCGTTGGATTTGGCGTATGAATTCGCCGTCTCGAACATTTGTTTCACCGTCTTCGGTGGTTTGCGCCCGAACTTCCCGATTAGCAGCTCATCACGGACTCCCTTCTGGAAGGCGGTGATGATGATGTCATCGGTGATGTTCGGGATCTTGTTGCGCTTCTCGAAGAAACGACGGATGTAATACTTCAGGGGCTCGTCCGGCTTCTGGATGACGTTGTATAGGTCAAAGTGTGTACCGGGCCTCTCGAAGGTACCTTGGAAGTTGGCGATGAAGTGGCTCCTCAGCTCGCTCCACGAGCCGATTGGGCCTCTTGGCAGGCTCGTGAGCCAGTTTCTGGCTGAGTTAGCGAGGGCCACGGGCAGGTAATTGGCCATGGCCTTGTTGTCACCGCCTGCAGCACGGATGGCGAGGGTGTAGACGGTAAGCCAAGATTCAGGGTCGGTCTTGCCGTCGTACCTTTCAATCCCTGTGGGCTTGAACCCACTCGGCCAGTGCACTCGGCGAAGCTCCCGAGTGAAAGCCGGTACTCCGTCGTCGCCGCTATCGGGTGATCCCCTCCGATCTTCCCGAGTGCGTCGGTCCCGCTCCTGGTAGCGGCGATCGAGGACTTCCGGCAGATCACTCGGCGGGGTCTTCGGTTGGTTGGTTGGATAGCTGGAGCTGTTGTTGCGGCGGACACGGTGGTGGACCGGTGGACGTCCATGTCATTTGTCGCGGGAATCGGCCGTTTGCTCCTGGTACCTCAGCGTGGACTCGCGGGGTGGGCCTCTTGGCCTGGTCGTCGACCGATCTGGTTCGGGCCTCTTATAGTCTCCTGACCTTAGAGGTGGAAGCCGGCTCTTGTCTGGCGTTTCGGCCACAGATTCAGTCGGCCTTCGTGCCGAGGTGGTGGGGTGGCCGTTAGCTGTGGCAGCGACGATGGTTTTGATCTTGTCGAGTATTGGAGTCACTTTGGCGGGCGCCGTCTCCATGACGATGTCCAAGAGAGTGAGCGCGGCAACAGCGTTCTGCTATGGCGTTTGGAAGATGTTGGTGTTGCGAACCCGCGTTTGGAGGATGGCCTCCTGGGCAGATCGTCCGGCTGCACGTAGGTCCTGCTTTCTCTTGTCAGCCTCATCCTTGCGTTGTTTCTCTTCTTCGGACGTCTTGCGCTCGTGCTCAATTTTGGCTCGCTCTTCTTCAGCAAGCCTCCTGGCCATGGCTGAGTCGGACTCGTCTGGCTCGGCCATGAGGACATCAAAACACTTCGGCTCATAGTCCATGCGGCAATCGGAGTTGTCGGCTTCGTCAGAAGTGATGCCATAGAGGTTGTCGAACCCGGCGGAGCTGAGGTATCCATTAAGCTCCGAAGATGAGCATGAGCTGAATGATGGGAGGATGACGGCGACCTCCCTTGATCCTGGGTAGCCCGGGTCTGGATCGTTCCAGTCCGAGTCAGAGCTTGGGGGTGTGGGCTCCTCCAAGTGGGTCGCCGCCGACTCGGGGGAGAGAAGTTTGCTGTAGGTCTCGGAGGCGTTTGGTAACCCAAACGGCACCGAGAGGTCTTCGTCCGAATAGATCGCCTCCGTCGGGGAGGTGAGAAGATTGGCGCAGATTTCGGCGGTATTCGGTAATCCGAATGGTGCCGAGTGAAGTCCGTCGTCGGAGAAAGTAGATTGCATCTTGGTCTTCAAGGAGTTGTTGTAGATTCTGGCGCTGTTCGGAAGTCCGAACGGCGTCGAGTGGATTTCTCCCTCCGACTGGTCCGAATCCGAGTCGAAGGAGGAATCGTCGGCGAAGTAGGCGGCGAAGTCACCGAATCCCGAAGGAGATCCCATCACGCTTGTCGACGAGATTGTTGAAGAAGTCTCGACGCGCGGTCCCCTACCTGGCGCGCCAACTGTCGAAACTTGGTTTCGGCAATATAATTTCTGGGGTAGCAGTCGAGATCGCCAAGCACAATGGGTGAGAAGGAAAAAGAAGATTTAGACAGGTTCAGGCCCTCTCGTGAGGTAATACCCTACTGCTGTTTCGGTGGATTCGATCCGCCGAGTGTCTTTATTGATCTCGTGTGTCTAAAGCTCTTGCTTATGAAATCGTATAATTCAGATCTAGCATAGGATATCCCTCAAGGGACGCCCCTTAACCTCCTTATATAGTCTTGGGAGGAGAGCTTACAGATCGGAAACCCTATCTTACTCTAAGTTGGTTTCCTCAATCTTACCAAACCGTGACTATAGGCCGATTGCCTTATCTCTATTGGCAATCACAACACCCAAGTCATGTTCGGTTTACAGATATGGCAGGCGCAATCTATCCCTACCTCCAGTCGGATAAGCTTGCCATGTAGATACCCGATTGCCATAATCTCCACAGTATTCGACGAATAAATGATGGAAGCACAGCATAAATCATCGAATTTAGAGTGTCATAATGATGGAAGCACAAAATTCGACGAGATACACCACTCATGACAAACATTTACCTTAACTTGGGGATCGAAACGATGCAGCCCAAAGCCGGATCAGTTGTTCATCTGAAGAAAAAGGTGGCGATGCACCGAAGGTTGTATTGATTGTGAGAATTAATAATTACAGGGATCTTGGGTCCTATTTATACCCAAGAATAACATTATCTATACAGACCCTGGACTCTATCTAAACTACTATTTAAAATACGACAATATCACGGGAAGGACCCATGCTGCATTACAATAAACAGTTAACAAATTCCTAATTTAGATACAATTGCCGTTACAGGACTCTATCCATAGATGGCAATATTTTTTAACGCGCAATCTGGGAACTGAATCTCCTATTTATCTTCAACCACTTTTATGAGAAACGGTTTTATCCTTTCCTCTGACTCAGCATCGTCTATCAGCTACTCTTGTCCAATCCAGCCTCAGCCGATTGACCTCATAGCCGATCGTTACTCAGCCAATTTAAGCATAGCCGACGCAGCCTCTCTTTCTCCGCAGATTATTTTCCCAATCCAATTCAGCTTCAAATTCGACCTTGAACTTAGGGATTTGGTTACCAAATTTGATCGTTAACACAAGGCGATGAAGCCGATCCTGGGGAGCAACACGGCCGATGCACAGGCCATAGAAGAAATAGATGGGATCCGCCGCAGGGCAATATCTGCCATTAAGGACTTCCTTAGGTGCTGAGTTGGTTGTAACGGTTGGGGCAGAACTTGTGAATCTTGTAATCTAACTGTCGCTTGTAATCGGCTTTTGTCGTCTCTTGTAACTGATTTGAATTATCGTCTTGTAATCGGCTTTCATCATCTCTTGTAACTGATTTGAATTGTCGTCTTGTAATCGGCTTTTGTCGTCTCTTTCCACTTAACGCATGCTTGCCGATCACATCGAACTTGCTTGAAGACGTCAAAAATTTTGAAAATCGTCTCTTCGATATCATATTGTGTTGTATATATATGCCCCCCTAATTTTGTTGATGTCTTTGATGTCGACGAAATTATGAACTTAACACACTTGCGTCCTGTTATCGTAACTGTCGGCCAACATCAGCCGATTATAGAGAACTAGGGGCAAAACTTAGCTTGAGAATTACCTAAAGGCGATGCTTGCGTCACAATGCATTGGCTAACATGAATCGGCTAAACCAACAGAGCCGAATCATGAGTTGATCCAAACGCTTGGGTAGTATTTTTTCAAATATTTTCCGTTTAGAGCCCTCCCAAATACTTCTCCATTCAAACCCTCAAGCATATAAGCTCCATTAGAGACACATTTGTCGATCTTGAAAGGCCCTTCCCAATTTGGTGACCACTTGCCGAATTTATTGTCTCTTGGTCCAATCGGCAGTATCAATTTCCAAATGAGTTTGCCCTCTTCAAAAGACTTAGGCACAACTTTCTTATTATAATGATGGGCTACTCGTTTCTTATCCCTTGTTAATTTTTCCAAGGCCCTCATCCTTGATAAAACTAGGTCTTCTGATTCGTCCACCATCAGGTGATAGTAATCATCGGCTGTGAGCTGATCTTGTAGCTGAACTTGAGCCGATGATATTTTCCCATGGCAATACTGCTTCATGCCCATAGACCAACTTGTATGGAGGGACTTGGATAGATCCGTGGCACGCCATCCGATATGCCCAAAGTGACTCGGCTAATCGCCTATGCCATTGCTTAGGGTACCCAGAAATCTTCCTCTTTATTAGTTTGATCAAACTTTTGTTTGAGGCCTCTGCTTGCCCGTTGGCCTGTGCATCGTATGGTGAAGAATTAAGTAATTTGATCCCCATGCCGTCGGCAAACTGAACAAACTCGTCCGATATGAAGATAGATCCCAGGTCAGTTATTATCGTTTGTGGGATGCCAAATCGGTAGATGATATGCTCTTTAACAAACTCGATTGCGTCCCTAGAATCAACCTTTTTTAAAGGAATTGCCTCCACCGATTTTGTAAAATAATCTGTTGCCACCAGAATGAATTTATGCCCTTTGCTTGAGGGTGGATTGATCTGGCCGATCATGTTGATACCCCATCCCCTGAATGGCCAAGGCTTTATGATTGGGTTCATAGCCGATGTTGGTGCTCTTTGCACGATGCCAAATTTCTGACAATCCTGGCAGCCTTTATAATACCTGAAATAGTCCTCCAGCATCATTGGCCAAGAATATCCTGCTCTCCGAAGCAACCACTTCATCTTGTGAGCCGATTGATGCGTGCTGCATATCCCTTCATGTACTTCCCCGATAGCCACCTTAGCTTGATCGGTACTAAGACACTTGAGCAGCACACCATCAATCGTCCGATAGTAGAGATCTTCTTCGAGCAAAACATATCTTAGAGCCTTGTATCGCAATTTCCTTGAAGCCGATTGAGAGGGGTTCTGTAAATAGCTGTAGACCTCAAACCTCCAATCATTGGCTATCATGGCAGCGACTTCTTTCTCGACTTCTTTTATCATCGGCCTATAGCCTCATGCCCCTTGAGCTAGATCATTGGTTTCTGTATTCTGCTCTCTGGGGATGTGTTTCTGTGTGACCAACCGAAAGCTATCCGTCAACTCTCGGCATTGTTGGTAGTAGACCATCAGCGCGTCGTTCCAGCATTCATACTCCCCTGACAACTGGCTGATGACCAATAGTGAATCCCCCATTATCTCTATGGCGTCGGCTTCGACTTCTTTAAGAAGGTGCAATCCCTTGAGCACTGCTTCGTATTCGGCTTGATTGTTTGTAGCATGGGGGTTGATAGAAACCGCAAATTCAAAGCTTGCCCCCCTAGGTGAAATAATGACTAATCCGATACCGCAGCCGTTGATGCACATCGAGCCATCAAATGTCAATGTCCAAGGCATAATTTTGACTGAGCCGATTGAGTCATCTCTATGCTCTATGATAAAATCGGCTATAGCTTGTCCTTTAACTACCATGGGTGCTTGATACCTCAGATCAAATTCTGTCAAGGCAGAAATCCACTTTCCAATCCGCCCTTTTAAAACCGGAGCCGATAGCATGTATTTGACAACATCGGCTTTACATATTATTGTGCATTCATTGGATAGCAGATAATGCCTTAACTTCGTGCATGAAAAATATAGGCACAGGCACAGCTTCTCCACTGGTAAATATCTTGTTTCTGCATCCAATAGCCATCGGCTGAGATATAAGATAGCTTTTTCTTTACTCTCATCCTCTTGGATTAGGACTAAGCCAATTGACTTGTCATCGGCTAACAAGTAGAGCTTGAACGGTATTCCTTTTCGTGGAGACATTAACACTGGTGGCAAGCTTAAATAATTCTTAATGTTGTCCAAGGCCTTCTGCTGCTCTGCCCCCCATGTGAATGCTTGATCCGCTTTAAGCCGAAGCAGTGGTGTGAACGACTCCATCTTCTCTAAAAGATTGGCTATGAACTGCTGATGAAGTTAATTTTGCCGATTAATGATTGAAGCTGCTTCTTGTCCTTCGGAGGTTGTATCGTCTTGATAGCGTTTATGCTTCTTGGTGTAACCTCAATTCCTCTTTCATGAACAAGAAACCCTAGGAATTGCCCGGCTGACACGCTGAACGCGCACTTCAACGGATTCATCTTCAGGCCATATTTTCTTGTCCGTTCCCAAACCTGCTTTAGATCGACTATGTGGTCCTCTATTTTCCTGGACTTGACAACGACATCATTAATGTAGATCTCCACCAGAGAGCCGATCATGTCATGGAAGATGTAATTCATGGCCCGTTGATATGTTGCCCCAGCATTTTTCAGCCCAAATATCATAACGACCCATTCATATAAGCCGATTGCGCCAGGACATCGAAAAGCAGTTTTGTGAACGTCCTCTTCGGCCATGAAAATTTGATTGTACCCTACATTGCCATCCATAAAGCTGATGATTTTGTGGCTTGATGCAGCATCTACGACCAAATCGGCTATAGGCATTGGGTATTCACCTTTGGGGGTAGCCTTATTTAAGTCTCTGAAATCGATGCACATCCTAAGTTTGCCATTCTTTTTCAATATTGGGACAATGTTTGAGACCCACTCGACGTATCGGCAAGGCCGAATGAATCCAGCATCATATAGCCGAGTTATTTTGGCTTTGATCGCATCATACATATCGGCTATGAACCTCCTAGGAGGTTGTTTGAATTGCCGACAGCCCGCCTTGATTGGCAGTTGGTGGACGACTATAGATCGGCTAAGACCAGGCATCTCGAAGTACTCCCAAGCAAAACAATCTTTATATTCTTTTAACAAATCAATAAGCTGGGATCTACAATGAGAAGATAAATTCCTGCTAATATACGTCGGCCTAGGCCTGTCTCCAGAGCCTATGTCTATTTCTTCTAACTCGTCGGCCAACGTAAAACCTTGCCCTAGCTTGCCATCGTCTTCATCCGTGGTGTCCATGCCGTAGACGTTCGAACCCTCCACGATGTCTTGCTCAAAGTAGCAGCTGCGGCTCGTCATCTCCAATCGGCTGTATGGCAGAATCGGACACTTTTAGAAAATTGGCTTGCCAGATTTTCCCGGACAAACAATCAATGCCATCGATTTCCTAGAGTGGCAAATTGGCATTCGCGACGCTTACTGACCTGTCGGCTGGTACAATCTCTATCTCGTCGCTGTCCCATTGAAGTAGACATTGGTGCATAGTGGAAGGGATGCAACAGTTGGCATGTATCCAGTCCCTCCTGAGCAGCAGGCTGTAAGACCCCTTCCCGTCGATGACAAAAAAGGTTGTGGGCACGGTCTTGTTCCCGACGGTCATTTCAACGTTCAATACGCCCTTGGTTTCTGATGGGTTGCCACCAAAGTCCTTTAGCACCTTGTTGGTTTTGATCAGGTCTTTGGCTCCCTTTCCCAGTTTCCTGAATGTAGCATAGGGCATAAGGTTCACTGCAGCTCCCCCATCCACTAGCACTTTTGACATCAGCTTGCCGTTGAAGAAACCTTTCACATATAGCGGCTTGAGACGCCGATTTTCAGTCCCCTCTGGCTTGTCGAAAATTGCTTGATCCGGGGACAGTGCTAGTTTGACCAAGGCGTCCTCAATATTGTCTGCATCAGCTTCAGGGGCACCAAATTCGGCTCGCAATATGAATACCATATTGACCAATGCAAAGACTTTGTCTTTCCCTTTGGCTGCCCTTCTGGCTCGATCGGCTGAACTCTCTCTGGTCTGTTCCTCGTCAGATGTGGCAATTTTGTTTTTGGGGATCCATCGCCTCTTGATTTTACCCAGCCGACGGCGTTGTTCTTCGATCATCTGCCGAACTTCTTCTTCCCTTCCTTCACGCTTTAGCCTTTGAATTCTTCATTTCTACATTTTTGGTGAAGAGGTCAGAAGGGCACCACTGGGGGTTGGCCGATTCTTCATTATCGGCCTCTCCTTCGTCTTAGTGGTCATCGTTTTCGTCTTCGTTGAAGAAGTCTTGATGGATCGGCCCTAGCCGATCGTGAACGGCCGCCGTGCCGGTTGAGCCGTATGGCCCTCTCGGACGAACCGAGTTGGACCGGTGATTGGCGGCTTCGTGTTCGTCCTGCGGTATTCGCCGCCGGCCGGGCAATTATCTAGTGTCGGCAATCTCATCCCGGTCTCCCAGCAATGCCTAAAAAATTCGCAATGCCAATGAGGATCGGCACCGCCACGGTGGTTCCCATCGTACCGGCGGCCTCGCGTCTCTTGCTCTTGTCGATAAAATCTTTCAAACCGAGCCTCTTCCCGCCAAGGTTGCTGTTGGAAGCGACGTCGGCCGTTCGTGTTGATCGGCCGTCGATCAGCCGATCGGGCAACGGGGCGCACCATGTTGATTGGCATGGCTTGGCTTCCAGTCGGCCTATCCTCTGCCTTGACCCCTTCTAATGTTTTTGCTAAGCTATACGTCATTCTGTGTTGCCGATCAGCTTGCCCAGGATCGGGCTAAACAATATTGACCGGGAAGGGGTCGCCGTCTACCTTCATCGGCCGAGTGGAATCAGCAAACTTGATTTTCCCGGCCTCTATTGCCGACTGGATCTGCTGCCTGAAGACTTTACAGTTGTTGGTGGCATGGGATGTAGAGTTGTGCCACTTGCAGTACTTTTTCTTCTTTAATTCTTTAGCCGATGGGATCACATGGTTCTTGGGAAGCTGAATCTGCTTCTCCTTGAGTAATAGACCGAAGATCCTATCGGCCTTGGTGATGTCAAAATCATATTTTTCCTCTTTGGCCATCTTCAGCAGCCATTGATAGACAATGGCCTTTTTATTCTTGGCCCATTCGGCTACCGCCACCTCTGCGTCGTCGTCGTTGGAATCGGAGTCTGATTCAACGATGACTTGAGTTATGTTTTTGACGGCCTTCCTGGTGTCTTGAAACCTTTGCTCATGGGCCCTCACCTTCTGCGCCAGATGCGCCAGGCTGTCGAAGTCCTGAGCGGAGAAGCGCTCACGCATCAGCGCGATCAGACCGTGGAAGGCCAAATCGGCTAGTTGGGCATCCGACAGCACCAGGCTGTAGCATCGGTTCCTCATCTCTCTGAAGCATTGGATGTAGTCTTGAACCGACTCGTTGTGTTTCTGCCTTATACTGGTGAGGTCCGACAACTTCATTTCATGGCTGCCAGAGTAGAAGTAGCTATGAAATTGTTTTTCAAGATCAGCCCAGCTCTGAATTGAGTTGTAAGGCAATGAAGAGAACCAGGTGAAAGCCGATCCCGAAAGATACAAGGGGAACAGTCGAACTCTCAAGGCATCTGTAGTCGATGCTTCGCGCACCGTGCCAAGAATCGGCTGACATGCTCGTAGGTTGACATGTTGTCCTTCCCTGAGAATTTCGAGAAGTCTGGGACTTTGTAGCGGTTGGGTAATGGAATCCGCTCAAAATGCTCCGGATAAGGGTACCGATACATGTTCCCTGAGTCCTTTGGTTTGAGGCCGAATTGATCGCGCATGACGTCCGCAATCAAATCAGCCCACGTCCGGTTGTCCTGCTTTATCGGCTCATGTTGATCATATGGTGCAGGTGCTTGCCGATAGAGCGGTGGCGTCTGGGGCCTGTAATGATGATCTTGATGGCCCCCTTGATACTGGTAGTGGATTGGATGATTAGCGGGAGGCGGCTGATTTGCCGGTGGTAGTGTTGGTGGGCCCGGGAACAGCTGTCAGCCACTGGCGTTGTACTGTCTATCAAGGCTGATCTGGGCAACCGGCTCTAATTGCCGATTGTTGTTGAACATGTTGGCGATCTGGTCCTGGGACAGTGGTTGTTGTCGTTTCAGCATGGTGATCACCGGTCTCGCAGCCGATCCGGACGGATTCGGCTGGTCGAGGGCCCCTCCTGGTGGCCCTGGCTGTGTCGGTGGTGGAATCAGCCGATTCTGGGTGGCCAACATCCTGTAACCAGGAAACTAGCCATCTGTGAAGTAAGTCAAACGCTGATGGAGTTGATCAGCTATCTTGGTGTCGACCACAGTGGCGATCATGTTGTTGAGGGTATTGACAAGAATGCTGCTCGGGTTGACCAACGCATGGTGGACGGCTGAATCGATTCGGTCTTGCAAAGTATGCAGGCCCAAATCATTTTGTTCTTGAATCGGCTCCTCCGCCTTATCTTTGCCCTTTGATCCGTTGGAGGAGGATGCCTTGAGTTCGTCCATGCTGAATTTGTACTTTTGGTGCACAGCCCCAGACCTTGTCTGGGTGAACAACTGTAGGTAGTTGGCTTGGAGCTCTTCTACCATCTTTTTGTAGTCGGCTTGTTGTTCAGCCGACAATTGTTCCATCTTTACAGGCACAACGTTGTCCTGAGAAACGCTTGGGCTCTTGAGGTCGACCATCTTGTCAGCTGCGTCGATGCGTCCTAGCCGAGTTGACAGAGATAGCCCCAGTGGGCATGCCAAGAAGCTTGTTGATGAGAAATTTCTCTCACGCGTCGGCCTGGGAGATCTGCTTAGCTCCAGTGCAGGTCCTTCTCGGCTACCTGTGCTGTACAGGGCATGCTAGTTGGTTTGATTTGTTAACCAACAAGAATAATAGAGATATATGTGTTAAGTGTTAAGTTAGGTCCTACTGAATCGGCTGCGAGAGTCAATTTACATCTATATGCTATCCCGAAGTGTATTTAGACCAAGTGACTAGAATAGATCGGCTGTGCCGAGATAGTATTAGCCACTTAACCCAATATACAATGGGATAATAAATATATGCTTTAACAATCTAGCCGATGTCGTAACTCCAACGTTGAATCGGCTAGTACTCCGATTTATCTTATGAAAAGATATTGATCTGAGCTAAATAAACTAAACCTAAATCAGTCGGCTGTCGGCTGTAGCTGACAAACTGATTCTGGCTTAGGGCATTTAACTAGAGCAAGATCTTAATATAAGAGGAGGTTTTAATAAACTTGATAATAAATATATCAAAAGAATATTAAAACAGATAAGGCCGGCTGAAGCCCCGGCACTGTCTCTAAACATATGCATCTAGCCGAAGAGATCATAAAAGCTCGAAAAACGACTTAATAGATCAACATTGATGCAACATTAAGTATAAAAAGAACAACCAGATCTACTGTAGCTGATGTAAATACCTCGAGACGGTGGATATCGCATATAATCTAGGCCAACCTTTAGATCTAGCTCTATCGGCTACTGACTCTTGACAGAAACAAGCTGATGTCAAGACAGATCTAAATATTGTTCTGGATTATATGTGATATATGATGACTAGCGCAGCATAAACCATCGAATTTAGAGTATCATAGCGATGGAAGCACTAAATTCGATGAGATACACCACTAATGACAAACATTTACCATAAATCGGGGATCAAAACGATGCAGCCCAAAGCCGGATCAATTGTTCGTCTGAAGAAAAAGGAGGCGATGTGCCGAAGGTTGTATTGATTGTGTATTGATATAGTTTACAAGGATCTCGGATCCTATTTAAAATACGACAATATCCCGGGATAAGGACCCATGCCGCATTACAATGAATAGTCTAAACAAATTCCTAATTTACAGATACAATTGCCATTACAGTACTCTATCCATGGATGGCAATATCTTTTAGCGCACAATTTAGGAACCGAATCTTCTATTTATCTTTAAGCACTTTTATCGAAAACGGTTTTATCCTCTCCTCTGACTCAGCATCGGCTATCGGCTATCACTGTCCAACTCAACCTCAGCCGATTGACCTCGTAGCCGATTGTGTCACCCAGCCGATTTGATCATAGCCGATACAACCTCTGTTTCTCCGCAGACTATTCTCCTGATCCGATTCTACTTCAAATTCAACCTTGAACTTAGGGATTTAGTTACCAAATTTGGTCGTTAACACCTTGCCACTGGATTATGCTTTGGTGCATGGTCGAAGGGATGCAACAATTGGCGTGGATCCAATCCCTTCCGAGCAGCAGGTTGTACGACCCCTTCCCGTTGATGACAAAAAATATAGTGGGCACTGTTTTACTGTCGAGGGTTAATTCCACATTAAGGAACCTTCTGGCCTCCGATGGGTTCCCATCAAAATCCTTGAGAACCATATTTGTTTTGATAACATCGTCGGCTCCCTTGCCTAGCTTCCTAAAAGTAGCGTAGGGCATCAAGTTGACGGCGGGTCCCCTATCCACTAGCATTTTTGACATCGGCTAGCCATTAACAAATCCTTTAACATAAAGAGGCTTGAGGTGCCGATGTTCAGTCCCTTCTAGTTTTTCAAAGATATCCTATTCTGGGGATGACACCAGTTTGGCTAGGGATTCCTCTACCTCGTCTGCATCGGCTTGGGCTACCTCAAACTCCGCTGGCAGCATGAAAACCATATTTACCGATGCAGAAGCCACTGCTTTTCCTTTAGCAGCCCATTTTGCTTTATTGGCTGGGGCAGCTTTCTTTTTTACTCGTCACTGTTTCCTGGGGCGCTCTCGTTCCTTCTTCTTTTTTAGCCGATAGTCGATTTTGGCTTTGACCTCTCTCAGCGGACCTTCACTCTTTAGCCGCTGCACCTTCCACTTCTGGGTCTTTGTAAAAGTGTCGGAGGGAGACCATTGCGGGTTCGCAACCTATTCTTTATCATCCTCAAAGTCCTCCTAAAAGAAATCTTCGTGGATAGGGCCTAGCCTTTGATGAACGGGCAGTTTCCTTTGATTGAGCCGAACCACCTTGGGTGTAAATCGGCTGGAGCTCTCAACTGGCTCTACTCTATAATCACTGCATACTGGGCAATTCTGCAGTGCAGGCAGCCTCATCCCTTGTTCCCAGCAGAATCTGAAGAATTCACACTTCCAATGGGGATTGAAGCCATCATGTTGCCGATGGTAAGCCTCTTCCTGCCGATCGTATGTTCTTAGATGCACTCTGTGAACTCTGCTCGTTTCCCTCTCTTCATGTTCCTTCATGAATTTGACTAGGCTATCCATTTTTTGGGGATGATGATCGGCTGATCGGCGACTGGCATAAACCATGTTAACAGGAAAAGGATTCCCATCAACTTTCATCGGCTTTTTTCGATCTTTGAATTTGATCTTCCCAGCCTCTATAGCCGATTGAATCTGCTGGTGAAACACCTTGCAATCATTGGTGCCGTGGGAGCCGGTGTTGTGCCATTTGCAATATTTTCTCTTCTTCAACTCCTCGGACGATGAAATGACATGATTAGCCAAAAGTTGGATTTGCTTCTCCCGAAGCAGCAGGTTGAAGATATTGTCGGCTTTGGTGATGCCAAAGTCGTATTTTTCTTCCTTAGCCAAATTTTTCACCCATTGGCAAGTTATGGTCTTTTTGTTCCTTGTCGATTCGGCTACTGCTACTTTGGATTCGCTGTCGCTAGAGTCAGACTCTAAGGCATAGACAACATGGCTCACTTTTTTGAAAGCCTTCTTGGCCTCCTGGAAGCGCTATTCATGGGCTGTGATTTTTTGGGCCAAGTGTGCCAAGCTCGAAGTTCTGAGCCGAAAACCTTTCCCTGATGGGGGTTAATAAACCTTGGAAGGCCAAATTGGCTAAGTGGGAATTAGACAGCACTAGGCTGTAGCATTGGTTCCTCATATCTCTAAACCTCTATATGTAGTCTTGAACCGACTCATCATGCTTCTGTCGGATGCTCGTCAAATCTGACAGCTTCATCTCATGAATGCCAGAGTAGAAGTACCGATGAAACTGCTTCTCAAGATCGGCCCAACTTTGAACAGAATTATATGGAAGAAAACCAAGTGAAGGCCAATCCCGAAAGTGAAAGTGGGAATAATCTGACTCTGAGGGCGTCTGTAGCCGATGCCTCCCCACATGGGGCCAAGAATCGGCTGACGTGCTCATAAGTGGAAACATTGTCTTGCCCAGAGAATTTGGAAAAATCTGGCACGTTGTACCCGGTTTGGCTGTGGAACCCTTTCAAAGTATTCAGGATAGGGGTACCGGTACATATTGCCATAATCTTTGGGTTGAGGCCGAATTGTTCTCGCATCACATCGGCTATTAAATCTGCCCAAGGATTGTTCTGTTGTTGCGCCTCTTGGGCCTGTTGATGCTGTATCGGCTCATATTGGTCAAATTGACGCGGGCCTTGCCGATACTGCATTTGAGGTGAACGAGGCTGATAGTATTGGTTGAAATTGCCTCCTGCATGCTGCTGAGGGTGCTGATGCATCAAAGGCGGCTATTGATCAGGAACAAGCTAAGCACCACCAGGGTTTTGGGGGAAAAGTGGCGGGTAATTGCCAATCGGCACCTTAGGGAAAGTAGGTGGCTGATTGGCGCTGAACATGGCCTCTACCTGCTCTGGGGACATCCTTGGGATTTCGTGGCCCGAATGCTGGGGGGTTGTTTCATCAGGACTTTGGGCTGAAATTCCAGCGGCTTTGTAGTCGACGGCTGCATATTTGGCTGGATGGGAGCCGATCCGAGGGCAATCGACTATCCTTAAGGAGCAGTAGGTGGTCCATCTGTCGGCAAGGTTCTATACCCGGGAAATTTGCCTTCTGGGAGGAAGATTGGGCCTCTAGCTTGTTGCTCGGCTATCCTGGAGTCGACCACCGTGCTGATCATATTGTTTAAAGTGTTGACCAGTATCCCAGACTGGTTAATGAGTGCATGGTGGACAGCATAGTCTATCCTATCTTGCAAGGTGTGCAACTCTGGGTCCTCCTCTTGCTTGATCTCCTTCCCCTTGTCCTTGCCCTTGTCCTTGTGGGGCTAGCTCCAGATTCATCCTGTTCGGGGAGCTTGACCTTGTATTTTTGAACAATTGTCCCAGATCTGGTCTGGGTGAAAGATTGTAGATAATGAGCTTGCAATTGTTCAATCATCTCCTGGTATTCGGCTTGTTGCTCAGGAGTTAGCTTGTCCAATGTGGTGGGGATGACATTGTCCTGATCAACCTCAGTAGTATTGATGTCGACCATTGTATCCGACTTGATTATTGCGTCCCACCGGGCATGCCAAGAAGCGTGTTGATGAGAAAATTTCTTACGCGCTGGCCTGAGAGATTTACTTTACTCTAGTGCGGGTCCAAATTAGATTGCCTTTGGGGTTCAGGGCGTGCCAGTTGGTTTGATCCTGTAACAAACAAGGAACAAGAATAGGCAATTAAATTATAATTAGATCCTACTCGATCGGCTATATATATTCATAATATATAATCACTATCCCAAAGTGTATTTAGACTAAGTGACTGGGATAGATTGGTAGCATACTAAGACAGTATAAATCACTTATGTCTAAAAGCACATTAGGATAAAGATTATATACATTTATAGCCTAGCCGATATCGTAGATCTAATATGAATCAGCTAGTACTCCAATATGACTTTACACTAAGATATTAACCTGAGCTAAATACACTGAACAAGGATCAATCGGCTGTTAAGATAACTTAATAGATTGATATCAAGCTTAATATATTTAACTGGATTAAGATCTTAATATAAACTGTAGCTTTAACAGGTAAGATTGCTAAAACAGGTAAGATCGGTTGAAACCTCGATACTATCTCTAATAGTAGTCATTGAGCCGAGTGGATCTGTATGGTTCTAAGATCGACTTAATAGATCGAACTTAAACGATGCAACATTAAGTACAAAAAGAAACATGATATCTAAATAAGCCAATGAAAACCTTTCAAGATGGTAGATATACTATATAATCTAGATTAACATTGAAATCTAAACCTTTCGGCTATCATCTAGCAATTAATGCTAGCTGATTAGGGTTTAGACCACAATGTCGATCTAAATTATATAGCATATATGATAACTATGCAGATTACGAGGATAGGATTAGAGTATCATGATGATTGAAGCACTAACTCCGATAATGCCAGCCATTGTGACAAGAATTACCTTTTCGCTGGAGATCAAACGATGTTGCCCAACTAGAAGCAAGAACTCATCAAAACTATTAAAGGAAAAGGGTGGCGATGCGCCGAGATTGTATTGATTGTGTATTGATTGATTTTTCGAATACACCCTCGGATCATATTTATACCCGGTTACAACGAAATCCTTGTAGGACACGATTCTTATCCTAACTACTATTTAAAATATGACAATATCTGGAAAAAGGTCCCCTGCCGTGATACACAAGGAACTATGCAAAACATCCTAAATTACCGATACAATTGCCTTTTCAGGACTCTATCCGTAGATGGCAATATCTTTGAAGCACTTTGAAACCGAATCCACTGATGATCTCCTTTCTTTCCTATCGGGATTGGTCTCGTCTGTTTATCCCAATCGGAATTGGCTATACCGGTTGCCCTGTCCGACTCGGACTCAGCCGACTAGCTATATGGTTGTTAACAGCTATATGATCATCAACTTCTTTCGATTTTACGACCACATCATCAATGCAGATCTCAACCAATAAGCCGATTAAGTCATGAAAACTGTAATTCATGACCCTCTGATACGTAGCTCCAGCGTTTTTCAGACATAAGGTCATTACAACCCACTCATACAAGCTGATTGCGCTAGGACATCTAAAAGCAGTCTTGTGGATGTCTTCCTCTGCCATGAAAATTTGATTACATCCCGCATTGTTATCCATAAAACTTATGATTTTGTGCCCTGAAGCAGCATCAACCAACAAATCGGCAATCGATATTGGGTATTCATCCTTAGGGGTAGCTTTGTTTAGATCTTGAAAGTCGATACACACCCTAAGTTTGTTTTTCTTCTTGATCACTAGCACTATGTTAGAAACCCATTCAGCGTATCAGCAAGGCCGAATGAAACCAGCATCATACAGACGAGTGATTTCGGCCTTGATAGCATCATACATATTGACCTTGAACCTCCTAGGTGATTGTTTAAACAGTCGATATGATGGTTTGATAGGAACCCGATGTCAACAATCAATCGGTTAAGTCCTGGCATCTCAGAATACTCCCAAGCAAAACAATCTTTATATTCTTTCAAAAGTTCTATAATCTTGGTTCTAAATTGAGAAGACAAATTTTTACTAATGAATGTCGACCTAGGCCTATCTCCTGGACCTATATCGACTTCTTCTAAGTCGTCGGCCAACATGAAGCCTTGTCCTAGTTTACCATCGAGATCATCTACAGTGTCCTTTGTGTAGAAGCTTGACCCCTCCACGACGCCCTCAAAGCAACAGTTGGGGCTCTTCATCTCCAATTGGTTATGTCAGAATCGGACACTTTTAGATAATCGGCTTCCCAAACCTTGCCAGACAAACAATCAATGCCATCCATCTCCCAAAAGGTTAAATCGGCATTGGCAATGTTAACTGACCTGTCGGCCGGCACGATCTTAACCTTGTCGCCTTGCCATTGGATTAAGCTCTGGTGCATGGTAGAAGGGATGCAGCAATTGGCATGAATCCAGTCCCTTCCCATCAACAGGCTGTATGATCCCTTCCCATCGATGACAAAGAAGGTTGTAGGCACAGTCTTGCTGCCGATTGTCAGCTCCACATTCAAAACCCCTTTGGTTTCTGATGGGTTGCCTCCAAAGTCTTTCAAGACCATGTTGGTCTTGATGAGGTCGTCGGAACTCTTGTCCAATTTCTTGAATGTGGCATAGGGCATCAAGTTCACCGCAGCCCCTTCGTCAAACAATATTTTGGACATTGGCTTGCCATTGACATATCCTTTAACGTAAAGTGGTTTGAGATGTCCATGCCCTGTCCCCTCTGGTTTTTTGAAGATCGCTTGCTCTGGGAAACAGACCAACTTGGCTAAGGACTCCTCAACCACGTCTGCATCGGCCTAAGCCGCTTCATACTCAGTCGGCAACACGAAAACCATGTTGATCGATGCAGAGGCCACAGCTTTTCCCTTAGCCAATCGCTTTGCTTTGTCGGCTTGGACCTCATCAGCTGAGAGCACTTGGCTCTTAACAGGCACTCTTTCTTCGGGCGTTGTTGCTTCTTTTACTTCAGCCAATGGACGATTTTGACTTGAACCTCCTACAGCCGACCCCTGCTCTTCATTCTTTGCACCCTCCTTTTCTGGGTCTTTGTGAAAGTGTCGAAGGGGCACCATTGGGGGTTCACGGTCTCCTCTTCATCTTCATCAGGATCTTGCAAAAAAATCTTGATGAATCGGACCCAACCTCTGATGAACAGAGAGCTTCTTTTATGGTAGCCGATTTCTCTCAAGACGAGATCAGCTAGACTCTCCAAGGTATTTGCCATCATGATTGCTGCATGCTGGACAATCTCCGATTGATGGCAGCCTCATCCCCCTTCGTTCTTGCAGAACCTAAAAAATTCACAACCCCAATGGGGATCAAAGCTAGGCTGCCGATAATCCCTCCTATCGGCTGCTCACCACTGGTGTGGATCATGTTGACAGGAAAAGGACTGCCATCAACTTTCATCGGCTTCTTCGAGTCTTCAAATTTGATTTTTCTCGTCTCCATAGCCGATTGGATGCGTTGTCTAAAGACTTTTCAATCATTAGTGTTATGAGATCCAGTGTTGTGCCATTTGCAATACTTCCTCTTCTTCAATTCCTTAGCCGATGGGATCACATGACCGGCTGGAAGTTGGATATGCTTTTCCCGAAGTAGCAAATCAAAGATTTTGTTAGCTTTGGTGATGTCAAAGTCGTACTTTTCCTCCTTAGCAGAGTTCTTCACCCACTAACATGTGACAACTTTCTTGTCCCTAGCCCAATCGGCTGCTGCCACTTCGGAGTTGCTTTCCTCTTCTGACTCAAAGGCGTATGCAACATGGCTAATCTTCTTGAGAGCTTTCTTGGCCTCATGGAACCTTTGTTCATGTGCTGATACTTTCTGGGCCAAGTGAGCCAAACTCTCGAAGTCCTGAGCCAAAAACCTTTCCCTTACCGGCGCTAACAGACCGTGGAAAGCGAGATCAATTAGTTCTGAATCTGATAGGACCAGGCTGTAACATCTGTTCCTCATGTCTTTGAATCGTTGAATGTAGTCTTGAACAGATTCGTCATGTTTCTGCCTGATAGCTGTCAAATCGGATAGTTTCATCTCATGAACCCCGCTGTAAAAATATCTATGAAACTATTTCTCTAGATCGGCCTAGCTTTGCACAGAGTTGTAAGGTAGAGAAGAAAACAAGGTGAAAGCCGATCCAGACAGACAAAGAGGGAATAACCTAACCCTCAAGGTGTCAGTAGCCGATGCCTCACCACATTGGGCTAAAAATTGGCTAACATGTTCATAGGTGGAGACATTATCCTGCCCTGAGAATTTTGAGAAGTCTAGCACTTTGTATCAGCTAGGCAGTGGAACCCTCTCAAAATATTATGGATAAGGGTACCGATACATGTTGCCAGTGTCCTTGGGCTTGAGGCCAAATTGTTCCCTCATAACATCTGCTATCATGTCTGCCCAAGGCTTCTGTTGTTGTGCTCCTTGTTGCTGTACCGGCTCAAACTTATTGAGTTGTTGCTCGTAATGGGGTTGCGGCAGCGTCCCCTGCCGATACTGCATTTGAGGTGAATGGGGCTAATATTGAAGATTAAAATTGCCCCCCATGTGATGTTGAGGAGGCTGATGTACCCCGTATGCCGGCTGATCATGACCGAGTAGGGACCAATAGGGTGTTGCTGCAAGTTGGGCGTGTATGACCCTATCGGCACTCGTGGAATCGACTCGACCGGTGGCCGATTCGTATTGAACATGGCCGTAATCTACTCTTGAGCAGCCAGAGGAATATCTTGCCCACCATGCTGAGGCTGCTGCCTGGATAGAAGTATAGGACTGAACTCCGGTGGCTTCTGTGCCGATGACGAAACAATCGGCTTTCCGGTGCGATGCGATGCCGTCGGCTGACACTGGGGTATGCCAGACTGGCGCACTCCATCGGTGGCCAAGTCCTATACGTGGGCATTTGCCTTCAGGGAGGAAAATTGGGCCCTTGGCTTGATACTCGGCAACCCTGGAATCGACCATGTCCTTGATCATATTGTTCAAAGTGTTAACAAGGATGCCCGATTGGTTGATCAATGCATGATGCATGGCATAATCAATACGGTCCTGTAGATTGTTGAGCTCCGGGCCCTCCTCCTGTTTGACGTCCTGAGTTTTGGCACCTTTCCAGAGCTTGATTCGGGCTCGTCATCACTTGGTAACTTTATCTTGTATCTTTGGACGACGGTGCCTGACCGAGTTTGGACAAAGGAATGCAGATATTGGTTTTGCAACTTGTTCATCAGCTCCTCTATCTCGGCCTTTTGCTCTGGCGTCAATTTGTCCATAGTGATTGGAATTATGTTCTCTTGGTCGATCTCAGAAGTCTTGATGTCAACCATTGTGTCTGGCTTGTAAACGTTCCCACCGGGCATGCCAAAAGCGTGTTGATCCCAAATCGCGCCGAAAGTGCGTCGTCTAGGAATATCACGCGCTAGTCTGAGAGATTTGCTTTACTCTAGTGCAGGTCCAAAATATTGCTTCTTAGGCTCATATGCGTGCCAGTTGATTTGATCCTGCAATCAACAAGAAACAAAGGAAGCAAGTATTAGTCTGCAAACGATAGCCGGTCGGCTGATGGCCCATGACGTATCGTTTGTTGTTAAGCCGATGCGGTGTACACTAAATTGGCTAGGATAATTAAATCTATTTGATCAGCTGTAGATATTCATAATACATAATCTAAATATCAAAATACATTTACACTAAGTGATTGGGATAGATCGATAGCGTACCGAGACAGTATAAATCACTTAAATTCAAAAGTATCTTAATATGCAGATTATATATTTATAGCATAGCCGATGTCATAGATCTAATGTGTATCGGCTAGTACTCTGGTACCACTTTATACTAAGATATCAATATAAACTAAATACATTAAATAGGATCTGATCAAGCGTTAAGATAACCTAACAGATCGATAACAAGCTTATAAAGGGCAACTTTAACATATCAAGTAAAAATAGAATGAACAAGACAGTTAAAACAGATAAGATCGGCCCCGATGCTATCTCTGATAGTAGTCATAAAACAAGATAGATCATCTATGATTCTAAATACAACTTAATTGGTCAGACCTAACCGATGCAACATTAAGTTTAAAAAGAAGCATAAGATCTAAACAAGTTGATGAAAACCTTTTGAGATGGTGGATACGCTACATAATCTAAGCCGACGATGATACCTAACCCTATCGGTTGTTGTTTAATAACAGAGACTACCCGATTAGGGTTAGATCGCATTATCGATCTAGATTATACAGCATATATGATAACTCGACGATTTACGTAAACAATATTAGAGTATCATAATGATGGAAGCACTAATCCCGAGAGCACAAGCCGCCATATCAAGCTTTACCTTTCGCTGGAGATCGAATCCGATGTAGCCCAACTAGAAGCAAGAACTCATTGAAATAACTAAAAGAAAAGAGTGGCGATGTGTCGAAGGTTGTATTGAACTTGTTGTTAATTTACATGGTCCTCGGTCGTATTTATACCCAAGTACAAGATAAGTCCTCGACGGACACGATTCCTATCTCTATTACAATTCAAATTACAGATACATTCCTAAAACAAACTCTCATCGATATTATCTATAAGGAAACTATTTAAAATAACCTAATTAATAGATACAATTGCCTTTCCTGGACTCTATCCATATATGGCAATCCTCGTGAAGCACTTCAAATGAATCCGAAGACGACTCCAACATTATTCTACCGGAATCGGCTACATCGGCTCTTCTTGTCCGATTCGATATCGGCCGACGATTGCCTTAGCCGATTCGGTCATCAGCCGATGAAGTCCTTAGCTGATTCGAACTGCACTTGGCACGTGTGCTGATGAGAAAATTTCCCACGCACTGGCCTGAGAGATCTTCTTAACTCTTGTGCAGGTCCAAATATATTACTTGAGGTTCGTAGGCATGTCAGTTGATTTGATCCTACAATCAACAACAAACAATAGAAAGTATTAGCTTGCAAACGATAGTCGATCGGCTGGTGGCCGATGACATATCGTCTAGTGTTAAGCCGATGCGATATACACTAAATCGCCTGAGATAATTAAACCTAAACGATCGGCTGAAGATGTTCATAACATATAATCTAGATATCAAAACACATTTACACCAAGTGATTGGTATACCGAGACAGTATAAATCACATAAATCTAAAAGTGCTCCAATATGCAGATTATGTGTATATTTCAATCATAGCCGATGTCATATATTTAATATGTATCGATGTCATGTATTTAATATGTATCGGCTAGTACTCTGATACCACTTTATACTAAGATATCGCTACTAGCTAAATATATTAAACATGGATCGATCATATTCTAAGATGACTTAACAGATCGATTACAAGCTTAATATATTTAATTATATAGAGAGATCTTAATATAAAGGGCGGCTTTAACACATCCAGTAAATATAAAACATACAACACAGTTAAAATAGATAAGATCGGCTGAAACTCCAATACTATCTCTAACAATGATCATAAAACAAGATAGATCTGTTATGATTCTAGAGGCGACTTAATAGATCGAACCTAACCAATGCAGCATTAAGTACCAAAAGAAGCATAAGATCTATACAAGTCTGTGAACACCTTTCAATATGGTAGCTATACTATATAATCCAGATTAACACTAAAATCTAAACCTACCGGCTATCATCTAGCGATTAATGCTAGCCGATTAGGCTTTAGACCACAATGTCGATCTATATTATGTAGCATATATGTAACTATGCAGATTACGAAGACAGGATTAGAGTGTCATGATGATGAAAGCACTAATCCCAATAACACAAACCGTTGTAACAAGAATTACCTTTTCGCTGGAGATCCAACGATGCAGCCCAACTAGAAGCAAGAACTCGTCGAAACTATTAAACGAAAAAAGGTGGCGATGCGCTGAGATTGTATTTGTGTGTGATTGATTGATTCTAAATTACATGGTGTCGGGTCATATTTATACACAATTACAAATAGAGTCCTTGTAGGACATGACTCTTATCTCTAACTACGATTTAAAATATGACAAATATCTAGAACAGGGTCCCCCCCGATGTAATCTACAATGAAACTATACAAAATATCCTAATTTAAAGATATGATTGCCTTTTCAGGACTTTATCCGTAGATGGCAATATCTCTGAAATTCTAGAAACCGAATCCAATGATGACCTTCACGCTTTCGCACCGGAATCGGTCACATTCGTTATCCCAATCGAAATTGGCTATGTCAGATATCCGATTCGGTCTCAACCGATTGACTCCTCAGCCGATTCAGACTCAGCCGACACGCACTCTGTTTCTGGGAATCACGCATTCCAATTTTGCTTTGATTGTAGCTTCAAACCGGCTTACCAAATTTGGTCGTTAACACATGCCCCCCAAGTCTGCGATATTGATAATGTTGTGGATTTTGTGCGATTCTATCCTCCGAGAAAACCTAGAGCATTTCCGTTTTGGCCGTTATCGCACCTCTTTAAATAACGCCCAAGTGTATCAAAAAAACTCACGCCGTCAATTGGGCACTCAACACCTTCAACTAGAAAATCCCTAAAACCTCTTCGGCGATCTCTTCGGAGCTCTCAACAAGCTTGTGGCGATCTTCCCTCCCGGCGACGAGCTTATCTCCCTCAATGGCGTCCTCATCTGCTCCCTCCAATGCTCCATCGGCCGAGTTCGCTAAGGTAAGTTTCATCGGCTAACCCTTCTTTCTTTTCTGTCTGCCACCGTAGATTCGCGTTCTTGTCTTCTAAAAGATTCGCTTCTTCTTTCTTATTGTAGCACCTCGCCCATCAAATTGCTATCCCCAGTTTGCTCAATAATGAGAGGTACTTTCTAGGGCCTATCGACAACTTAGATCCCACAGAAATCATAAATGCCGAAACAAATAGGATGCCTTATAGGATTTCAAACCCTAGTCTGGTACCCTGGAATGGAACGTTTAAATTTTGGCCCTCAATAGACAAATCCTGGCCAGCCTGGTATAAGAGGATGGTAGCTAGCAAACAACCCCGTTGGGAAGAAGTAAACATAGCTCAGTGCTCGGCTCTCACAATAGCCGACCAGCCCAAGGATGAACCCCTCATGTCGACTGCAGCTTATTTCTGGAATAATACATTCAATGCCTTTCTTTTCCAGCAAAGACATATGACCCCCACCTTGATTGATGTATTCATGATAACTGGCCTAGATATAATGTCATTGGCCAACCCTAACCGATTTGATAGCAAGTGCCAATACTCCTTCAAGAGCAAGTCCATTGGGGTTGGAATGGCTATATCAATCTAAACATGGGAAGTGGACCAGTCAGCCCTAGAGAACATGTTGCCTTCTGTTAGTGATATGCCCTAGAGGCAACATGGAGATGTTGGATATCACGTCAATGTTTATGTATAAATTAATAAAGTGTTATTCAGTTCCATGAAATAGACATCTTGTATTGATCAATAAGTACGTGACTTATTTATGAGACTCTATATGTATGAATCTATTTCTAAACGATCCCTGATCATATGTCATATTGTTGGAACAAATATGATTCTAAGAACGGCATGTTTATAGATTGATGATCATGTCTCATAGATCATGGGTATGGAGATACCAAATCAATAAACATGGACACATGTGTTGGAGAACACATTGTTGGATAGACCCACCATGAGACACTACAGAATCAATGTGCCATTAGTTGGTCTCGGTAGTGTTGGTACAAAGTCCTTAAACCCGAGATCACCATGGATTCCAACATGTGTAGTAGCCTACTTTGGGACTACCAAACGCTATTCCGTAATCGGGTAGTTATAAAGGTAGTTTTGGGTTTGCTATGAAACATGGAGTGGGATGTGAGTGATTAAGATGGAATTTGCCCCTCCTTTGGAGAGATATCTCTGGGCCCCTCGAGGTAATGGATTATGGAAATGCATGGCCATGCTAAGTTGATTGAGGAGTCAATCAACGGACGATAATCCAATACGGTTCGAGTGAATGGTTAAGCTATTGAAGGGATGGCACACATCTTGCCTATAGCTTAACCGGTATCGTGAGGCAAAGGGATTTGTGTACACATTACAGGTTCGAGCCGATATTATATTCTTGTATACTATGGTGTCAATATGTACGCTAGGCGCCGGGACAGTCGGCCGAGTTGGACTCGAGCCGACGGTCGGCTAAGTTAGACTATAGCCAAAACCGAGTATACCTGAACCTACGTGGTCGCACGCTTGAGGGGATAAGAACAGGCATTCGAGTTGGACTCGGATACGGCTCGATCGGATAGAGATCCGATCGATAGAGTCCTATGGGCTTACGACGCATGGGCACCAACTCGTGAGATTCGGATAGGATCCGATTCAAAATAGAGTCCCGATCGGCCACTAGTCCCGTCGGCCAACTCTATATAAAGGAGGGGGTGGAGAGCTGCGCACGTCAATTGCATCGCGTGCAACGAAGTCGCCGAGATCAATCTCCACGAAACCCTCCCCACTTTCGAGCCAAACCCAAGCCTTGCATCGCGTGCTAGCACACGGGTGTACGGCGTTTTGTCCCCGGACGTGTGGATACCGGTAGAGGCGCTGCTACGTTGCGCGGCGTTGATCGGCTTCGGATCGGCTACGGCATCTCGCGAATCGGCTGATTGGCAAATCGGGGCCCCCCAGTATCGCGTCGGTTGCGAGAATCGGCTACACTGTTCTCGGATCGGATAGCCCCGATTGGCTGTTTCGCTGCACACTCCAATCGGTAACGATCTATCGGCCCTTACTTGCAAGTGTTCCTGGTTTGCGCGGTAGAAAATTTTTGTTTTCGGCTAGCGTAGCTTCCGCGTAACCCTTCAAAGGGTATCGAGCTAATCTTGCTTAGTTCGGGTTTTAGATTGGATCTGAACAAGTTTTGCGCACGGGTTGATTAGATCAATCGCACGGGATCTGTTGAGGAGAGTTAATGGTAATTGCGTTCCTTGATAGTGTATCGGAACGACGTAATGTGATTACGTCGAAGCAATTTCCATATAACTCGGTTTGAGTTGGGTTCGAGATAGTGTTCCTTGATAGTGTATCGGAACGGTATAATGTGATTATGCCGAAGCTATCTCGTAGTCCGATCTTGTTAGCCGCCTCGCGCTTACGCAAACCATCTCCCTTGATAGTGTATCGGGACCGCCGTGTGCGTACCCCCTTATAGGTCATCTCGATGCCGTAGCTCTGCGATAAGTAGAAAACGTTTCTACGCCTAACTTGTTTTTGCAGAGAATGCTTTGAGATGGTATGGCCCTATTGTATGTATGAGATGTATGAGATGCATGTGATGCATGTAATATTCTTTCATATGTGCAATCCCCGTAATATTCTTTCATACGTGCAATGCTTGTAATATTCTTTCACGACCTGCGAGTCAATGTAATCTTCAATTAGAGCTTCTATAGTAGTAGCTTAGTTTGAAGAAATCAAGCATTCGGCACTCGAAAGAATGGTGATGAAGATGGAGATCCTGTACACCGGCATGGAGATGGAGATCACCATGTGAAGGGGGCATACTATTTCACTATATGCTATTCTTCTTGCTTTCATATGTGATATGTTTGTTTGATAGGATAGCATCCTCGCAAAATTAAGTAGTAATGATGCCCTTCCAAATGTTGCACCCGTCACCGTTATGCTCATCAATGGTGGGTCTCGCCAAAGCGAGTGCCATTCTCTATCATAACACGAGGGGTATATGTCGACATATACATGCAGAGCATTTGGTTTACTTAACAAGGCTATCAAAAAGTTTTGGGCCTTGGGGCATAGGTTGGCGCCGGGGCATGGAGATGCCACACCAACAACAACAGTCACATAGAGATGTGATTAGCAAGGTGTTGCTTACCGATGTTACTAATTTTCTAGCAGTGATGCCAAAGCTCACTAGAAAATTAATTAACATGTGGATCTTGACCCAATACGTAATCTAGAGGGAAGGTGGAAAATACGTAATGGGAGTCTAATGTTAAATTGTTTAACAATAGACATAGCATAAACATTGTGCTAAACTTTTCTTTTTCATTGTAGAATAAATGGCGGCTAATACTACACCCAAGACATTTAATTTGCGATCTATTCTCAAAAGAAAAATTAAATGGAACAAACTTTATGGATTGGTATCGCAACTTGAGAATTGTTCTCAAGCAAGAGCATAAGGAGTACGTTCTTGAAGTACCCTATCCCGAGGATTTGCCAAATAATGCCACCGCAACCGCACGGAGAGCTTACGAGAAGCACACTAATGATGCCCTAGATATAAGCCGTCTCATGCTTGCTACAATGTCCCCCGAGCTTCGAAGCAATATGAGAGCAACGATGCTCACACTATTATTCGGGGACTGCGTGGCATGTTTGAGAACCAAGCTCGGGCCGAGAGGTTCAACACCTCAAAGTCCTTGTTTGCGTGCGGCTTGTTGAGGGGAATCCCGTCGCCCGCATCGATAAAGATGATTGGCTATATCGAGAGTCCGGAAAAACTAGGTTTTCCCTTTAGCCAAGAGTTGGCTACGATGTGATTCTCCGCCGCTCCCTCCGAGCTTCGAGCCATTCATATTAAACTATCACATGAACAATATGGATAGAACCTTGGCTGAATTGCATGGGATGCTAAAGATAGCGAGGAGAGTATCCGAAAAACGGTCATCATGTGATAATGATGCAGAAGGCAAAGCGCAAACCACTGTCAAGAAACTTTGCACCAAGAGGAAATTAACTCCCGATGAGATCGCGAGTGCCTCCAATGCAAAGAAGGGCAAGAAGGGGTTGGCGGCATCGATGCCGTTTGCTTCATTGCAAGGAGACATGCCATTGGAAGAGGAACTGCAAGAAGTACATGGAGGATCTCAAAAAGAAGCAAAGTACGACTTCGCCGGTATTAATGTTATAGACATTAATCTTGCTACTTCACCTACCGACTCTTGGGTATTTGATACCGGATCGTAGCTCATATTTGCAAATCGTTGCAGGGAATGAGAAGAAGTAGAGGATTGAGAAGGGCGAGGTGAACCCGTGCGTCGGCAATGGAGCAAGCGTTGCTACGCTTGCCGTCGGCACGAGTACCACTTCATCTACCTTCAGATTAGTTTTGGAATTGAATAATTGTTATTGTGTTCCAACACTATGTCAAAATGTTATTTCCGCTTCATGTTTGCAAGCGGAAGGATATGATTTTAGATCAATGGACAATGGTTGTTCAATATATCTCGTAGAGATATCTTCTATTTTCATGCTCCATTGGTGAATGGATTATACGTTTTGAATCTTCAAGCGTCTCCCATCTATAACATTAATACGTAAAGGCAACTCTCTAATGATATAAACCCCACGTTTATCGGCATTGTCGCTTAGGCCATATAAATAAGAAACGCATGGAGAAGCTCCATAAGGATGGATCGCTTCACTCTTTTGATTTTGAATCATTTGAGACATGTGAGTCTTGTTTACTTGGTAAGATGACAAAGGCACCTTTCACGGGGCACGTGAGAGAACAAGTGACTTGTTGGCACTCGTACATACCGATGTATGTGGACCAATGAGCTCAACGGCCGAGAGGTGGTTATCGCACTTCATTACCTTTACCGATGACTTTAGTAGATATGGCTATATCTACTTAATGAGGCATAAGTCTGAATCCTTTGAAAAGTTCAAAGAATTCCGAATGAAGTACAGAATCATTTAGGGAAAACAATCAAGTTTCTACGATCGGATCGTGGAGGGGAATACTTGAGCCAAGAGTTTGGTAATCATCGAAAGATTGTGGAATTGTTCCACGCTGACTCCGCCAGAACTCCACAATGGAATGGGGTGTCTGAACGGAGAAATCGCACCTTGTTGGACATGGTGCGATCGATGATGAGCCAAAGTGATCTTCCGTTATCCTTTGGGGATATGCTCTTGAAACAATGCGCTCACACTAATAGAGTTCCATCTAAGTCGGTTGAAAAGACACCATATGAGATATGGACAAGGCAACCCCTAGTTTGTCTTTTCTCAAAATTTGGGGATGTGAGGCTTATGTAAAACGTTTACGATCGACAAGCTCACACCCAAATCGACAAGTGCTTCTTTGTGGGATATCCTAAGGAAACTACGGGATATTACTTTTATAATCGGGAACAAGGCAAAGTGTTTGTCGCCCGACACGGTGTCTTCTTGGAGAAAGAGTTTCTTTCAAGAAGGGTTAGTGGGAGCAGGGTGCATCTTGAAGAAGTTCAAGAAACACCGAAAACGTTTCGCGACCACGTAACCACAACAGAGGAACAAAGTATTGCGCCACCAATCGTAGATACACCAGCCCCACGGAGGTCGAAAGATCACGTCGTGCGCCCGACAGGTACACAGTGCGGAACAACGTGATATATTGTTGTTGGACAACGATGAACCTAAGACCTATGAGGAAGCGATGGTGGGACCCGATTCCAACAAGTGGCTTGGAGCCATGAAATCCGAAATAGAATCCATGTACGACAATCAAGTTTGGAACTTGGTTGATCCACCGATGGTGTCCAAACCATTGAGTGTAAATGGGTTTTTAAGAAAAGGCCGATATGGATGGAAATGTTCACATCTATAAGGCGCGATTGGTGGCGAAAGGTTTTAAACAGATTCAAGGAGTTGATTATGATGAAACCTTCTCGCCCGTCGCAATGCTTAAATCTATTCGGATTATCCTAGCGATTGATGCATATTTCGATTATGAGATATGGCGATGGATGTCAAAACGGCTTTCCTAAATGGAAACCTAAGCGAGGATGTATACATGATACAACCTCGAGTTTTGTCGATCCGAATCACTGAAAGATATGCAAGCTACGAAAATCCATTTATGGATTGAAGCAAGCATCTCGGAGTTGGAATATTCGTTTTGATGAAGTAATCAAAGGGTTTGGTTTCATCAAAAATGAAGAAGAGGCCTGTGTTTACAAAAAGGTCGTGGGAGCGCAATTGTATTTCTAATCTTATATGTGGATGATATATTACGATTGGAAATGATATCCCTATGCTTGAATCCGTCAAGTCTTCATTGAAAAATAGTTTTTCCATGAAAGACTTAGGGAGGCAAATATATATTGGGCATTCGGATCTATAGAGATAGATCCAAGAGGCTAATTGGATTAAGCCAAAGTACATACATTGACAAGGTGTTGAAAAGGTTCAACATGCATGATTCCAAGAAAGGTTTCTTGCCCATGTCACATGGCATTAATCTTAGCAAGAATCGGTGTCCTCGGACACATGATGAGCGGAATAAGATGGGTATGGTTCCATATGCTTCGGCAATTGGATCCATCATGTATGCCATGCTTTGTACACGCCTGCATGTCTCGTACGCTTTGAGTGCTACGAGCGATACCGATCCAGTGAAGGTCACTGGATCGCCGTAAAGAATATCCTTAAGTACTTGAGAAGAACTAAGGATATGTTCCTAGTCTATGGAGGTGAAGAAGAGCTCGTTGTAAGTGGTTACACCGATGCTAGCTTCCAAACGGACAAGGATGATTATAGATCGCAATCTGGGTTCGTGTTCCGCTCGAACGGAGGCGCGTCCACTGGAAGAGTTCCAAGCAGGATACCGTTGCTGATTCTACAACGGAGGCCGAGTACATTGCTCCTTCCTAAGCCGCAAAGGAGGCTGTTTGGATCAAGAAATTCGTTTCGAGCTTGGTGTGATGACTAGTACGACCGGTCTAATGTCTCTCTATTGTGATAATAGTGGAGCCATTGCGCAAGCCAAGGAGCCAAGGTCACATCGAAGTCCAAACACATATTTCGGCGATATCATCTCATCCGCGAGATAGTGGACGAGAGGTGATGTCAAGATATGCAAAGTGCACACGGATCTCAACATAGCCGATCCGCCGACAAAACCTCTCCCTCACCGAAGCATGAGGCGCACACAAGAGCAATGGGTATTAGATACTTACATGATTGACTCTAGTGCAAGTGGGAGATTGTTAGTGATATGCCCTAGAGGCAACATGGAGATGTTGGATATCACGTCAATGTTTATGTATAAATGAATAAAGTGTTATTCAGTTCCATGAAATAGACAACTTGTATTGATCAATAAGTATGTGACTTATTTATGAGACTCTTTATGTATGAATTTATTTCTAAACGATCCTCGATCATATGTCATATTGTTGGAACTAATATGATTCTAAGATCGGCATGTTTATTGATTGATGATCATGTCTCATAGATCATGGGTATGGAGATACCAAATCAATAAACATGGACATATGTGTTAGAGAACACATTGTTGGATAGACCCACCATGAGAGACTACAGGAATCAATGTGCCATTAGTTAGTCTCGGGTAGTGTTGGTACAAAGTCCTTAGACCTGAGATCACCATGGATTCCAACATGTGTAGTAGCCTACTTTGGGACTACCAAACACTATTCCGTAATCGGGTAGTTATAAAGGTAGTTTTCGGGTTTGCTATGAAACATGGAGTGGGATGTGAGTGATCAAGATGGAATTTGCCCCTCCTTTGGAGAGATATCTCTGGGCCCTCGAGGTACTAGATTATGGAAATGCATGGCCATGCTGAGTTGATTGAGGAGTCAATCAACAAACAGATAATCTAATTTAAAGATATGATTGCCTTTTCAGGACTTTATCCGTAGATGGCAATATCTCTGAAATTCTAGAAACCGAATCCAATGATGATCTTCACGCTTTCGCACCGGAATCGGTCACATTCGTTATCCCAATCGAAATTGGCTATGTCAGATATCCGATTCGGTCTCAACCGATTGACTCCTCAGCCGATTCAGACTCAGCCGACGCGCACTCTGTTTCTGGGAATCACGCATTCCAATTTCACTTTGATTGTAGCTTCAAACCGCTTACCAAATTTGGTCGTTAACACATTCCCCCCAAGTCCGCGATATTGATAATTTTGTGGATTTTGTGCGATTCTATCCTCCGAGAAAACCTAGAGCATTTCCGTTTTGGCCGTTATCGCACCTCTTTAAATAACGCCCAAGTGTATCAAAAACTCACGCCGTCAATTGGGCACTCAACACCTTCAACTAGAAAATCCCTAAAACCTCTTCGGCGATCTCTTCGGAGCTCTCAACAAGCTTGTGGCGATCTTCCCTCCCGGCGACGAGCTTATCTCCCTCAATGGCGTCCTCATCCGCTCCCTCCGATGCTCCATCGGCCGAGTTCTCTAAGGTAAGTTTCATCGGCTAACCCTTCTTTCTTTTCTGTCTGCCACCGTAGATTCGCGTTCTTGTCTTCTAAAAGATTCGCTTCTTCTTTCTTATTGTAGCACCTCGCCCATCAAATTGCTATCCCCGCTTGCTCAATAATGAGAGGTACTTTCTAGGGCCTATCGACAACTTAGATCCCACGAAATCATAAATGCCGAAACAAATAGGATGCCTTATAGGATTTCAAACCCTAGTCCGGTACCTCGGAATGGAACGTTTAAATTTTGGCCCTCAATAGACAAATCCGGCACTGGTATAAGAGGATGGTAGCTAGCAAACAACCCCGTTGGGAAGAAGTAAACATAGCTCGTGCTCGGCTCTCACAATAGCCGACCAGCCCAAGGATGAACCCCTCATGTCGATCGCAGCTTATTTCGGAATAATACATTCAATGCCTTTCTTTTCCAGCAAAGACATATGACCCCTACCTTGATTGATGTATTCATGATAACTGGCTAGATATAATGTCATTGGCCAACCCTAACCGATTTGATAGCAAGTGCCAATACTCCTTCAAGAGCAAGTCCATTGGGGTTGGAATGGCTATATCAATCTAAACATGGGCAGTGGACCTGTCAGCCCTAGAGAACATGCTGCCTTCTGTTAGTGATATGCCCTAGAGGCAACATGGAGATGTTGGATATCACGTCAATGTTTATGTATAAATGAATAAAGTGTTATTCGGTTCCATGAAATAGACATCTTGTATTGATCAATAAGTACGTGACTTATTTATGAGACTCTATATGTATGAATCTATTTCTAAACGATCCCTGATCATATGTCATATTGTTGGAACAAATATGATTCTAAGAATGGCATGTTTATTGATTGATGATCATGTCTCATAGATCATGGGTATGGAGATACCAAATCAATAAACATGGACACATCTCGTTGGAGAACACATTGTTGGATAGACCCACCATGAGACACTACAGAATCAATGTGCCATTAGTTGGTCTCGTGTAGTGTTGGTACAAAGTCCTTAAACCTGAGATCACCATGGATTCCAACATGTGTAGTAGCCTACTTTGGGACTACCAAACGCTATTCCGTATCTGGGTAGTTATAAAGGTAGTTTTCGGGTTTGCTATGAAACATGGAGTGGGATGTGAGTGATCAAGATGGAATTTGCCCCTCCTTTGGAGAGATATCTCTGGGCCACTCGAGGTAATGGATTATGGAAATGCATGGCCATGCTAAGTTGATTGAGGAGTCAATCAACGACGATAATCCAATACGGTTCGAGTGAATGGTTAAGCTATTGAAGGGATGGCACACATCTTGCCTATAGCTTAACGGTATCGTGAGGCAAAGGGATTTGTGTACACATTACAGGTTCGAGCCGATATTATATTCTTGTACACTATGGTGTCAATATGTGCCGCTAGGCGCCGCTGTGACCGGTCGGCCGAGTTGGACTCGAGCCGACGGCCGGCTAAGTTAGACTATAGCCGAAACCGAGTATACCTGAACCTACTGGGTCGCACGCTTAAGGGGATAAGAACAGGCATTCGAGTTGGACTCGGATACGGCTCGATCGGATAGGGATCCGATCGGATAGAGTCCTATGGGCTTACGACGTATGGGCAGCCAACTCGTGAGATTCGGATAGGATCCGATTCAAAATAGAGTCCCGATCGGCCACTAGTCCCGCGGCCAACTCTATATAAAGGAGGGAGGGGTGGAGAGCTGCGGCACGTCAATTGCATCGCGTGCAACGTGGTCGCCGAGATCAATCTCCACGGAAACCCTCCCCACTTTCGAGCCTAACCCTAGCCTTGCATCGCGTGCTAGCACACGGGTGTACGGCGTTTTGTCCCCGGACGTGTGGATACCGGTAGAGGCGCTGCTACGTTGCGCGCCGTTGATCGGCTTCGGATCGGCTACGGCATCTGCAAATCGGCTGATTGGCGAATCGGCTGTCCCCGGGTATCGGCCGTCGGCTTGCGAGAATCGGCTACAACTGCTTCGGATCGGATAGCCCCGATTGGTTGTTTCTGCTGCACACTCCAATCGGTAACGATCTATCGGCCCTTACTTGCAAGTGTTCCTGGTTTGCGCGGTAGAAAATTTTTGTTTTCGGCTAGCGTAGCTTCCGCGTAACCCTTCACCTTCCTCATGATGTGGCTAGAAAAGTTCATATTTGATGGATCTAGCTGTGGCCCTACAGCCAACTGGCAGCTTATAGCCGAAGCCCTAGTGTCAAAGACTAAAGTACCCTTGGGCAAATTTCTACTAGGCTATCTGTACCAAACCCTCAACCAGGCATCGGCAAAAATTGCAGCTGATTCAGTCATAAGAACTAGGGGTCCCTGGTGGTTTCTGTAGTTATGGCTGGTCTTGCTTACCCAAAAGATCACTGGTAGACCCAATCTGGCTGATGCCAAATTCCCAAGAGTAGAGCCGATTAAAGATGATGAAGGAGAAGAAGTGACTACAAGTAGGTGTATGTCCTTTGGAGAGGTTGCTGTTGTCCACCCTGGCTCCAAGCTATCGAGCGCACTCCTAGCCGATTGATTCACTTTGTTTTATGATGGATTTGCAAAGAACAATCGGACTTAGTTCTTCTATTCAGGCTCCCCAGAGTTCGAACTCCCCACAGATTTCAACTTCGATGAGCTCAACTCAGAAGAATTTCCAAGGCCAAGGGAAATTTTCACCACAGCCATCACTCCCTGCATCTTGCCAATCGGCATTCATCAAGGTAGAAACATTTCCAGGTCTTGTGAATTCTACTATCCAGCATCAACTGCCAGACAAATTGGGCTAGGACAACTGCCGATTAGCCTATACTTTATCAACAAGATCGAAACAAGGGGCGAGATTACTTCAAGACTGATGATGGATCGGCTGATGAACATAGAGGGCCCACCTCTTGGCAGCATAGGCACTCTGGAATTGGCCTTAAAGAGGAGTTCAGCCTTCGAGAGATGGTGGGTCGAATTAAAAAAGCACATCTTCCACCAGCCATCTTCCATGTACCTGAATACACTCCTTCCAGAGTCAATTCCTGATTTGAGTACTTCTCCCCTTTGTCGATTTTTAAAGCTATCGACTATCATCTGCTTAATATTTAAACAATGTCTTCTTTCTTTGCAGACAACCAATTCTTCACCCCCTCACGAGAGCAACTCAGGGGTTGAAATCCACTTGCCACAGGACGAATTCCAAGTGGAGGACTTGCTCCATCTATCATCGGCTCTAACGCGCCAAAGGTAACAACACTTTTGCTGGCCAAACCCGCGAGGCGCTGTCGAGAAGGAAGAGGCCAAAACCATCGGCTGCTGGTCCATCGGCTGCCCCCAAAAACAAGCCAAAGAAACAGAAGACCGCTCCACCAGTCGATGATTTACCTTCCTTAGATGCAAGCTTGGAAGAGGCCCTCGAACAAGAAATCATGGAGGAAGAAATCGATCAAGCTATTGAGGAAGCTGCAGTTGAATCCAGCCACTCGAGCAAGTATGCACAAACACCATCGGCTGATGATCAAGCTCAACAAACACCATCCCCTCCCAAGCGTCCTGCTCGCCCTCAACCAGTATGCATCTTTCCTCTCTTGAAGTTTTGGTAAATTATTTTTCCTGAAGTCTCTTTGTCCTTAACCAAAACCCTTTGCTTGCAACACAAAGGACTGGCTCATCAGCAACTATGCTCTGCTTCACCAGTAAACTCGAAAATTTTCTCTCTTTCTGTTAACCTACCGATTTCAACTAACACATCCTCTTATGCAGCCACCTCAGTCCCCATCGGCTGCCCCCATGCATCAAGCGAACACACCCTGTCGGCTAGGGGTAGCCACCATGTCGAAGAGGAAGAACAAGCGCCAGCTCCCACTGCCAAGGTAAGAAACTCTCCCAAGAGCAAAATCAGCCATTAACACTTGTTCACACTTTAACATTCTTGACTTGTGTCTTGCAGGCCTTAGTTGATATGTTTTTCTTTGACATAAGGGAATATATTGGCGAAGAAGAAGAGACCACTAGCCAGGCCCAAGCTCCTATAGCCGATGAGTTAAAAGAGAAGCTCTCAGATATTGCTCGTCGGCTAGATAGCTCATTGGACTACTTGGTTACTAACTGCGGGCCAATCAAAGCTATATTCGAAGAAATTGAGGGCCAGCTGCCAGACGATGTAGCCGATATCATCTCCCAAGCTGCCTATCTTGACCTGCATCGGCACAAACTAGAAAGGGCAAGGCAAAGGATGGCCGCTAGGCAGGTGAAGGCTAGCCTTGAAAAGATGATTGAGACCAATCGGCTGGGCGTCATCGCCAAAAAGGCCAAGTTAGACGAGCTGATTGCCGGGCCATCGGCTACTCAATCCAACGTTGATCGGTCGAAGCAACGAAAAGCTGAGCTTGCCGCCGAGATGGAAAAATGTGACTCTGAGCTAGCTGTCGAAGAACAAAAGTTAGCCAATCTCCCAAAGCAACTGAAGAACAGAGGGCCAAGTTAACATCTTTAATAAAATACTTGGGAGACTGAGTAAATCAGTGAAATCAGTTTCGAACTGATGCAGCCGACGCTGAGACGATTGATAACATCGAGCAGATCTGGCAACAGGCGATATTAGCCATCAATAACCTAATCGATAACTGACCCAACATTTGTAATAGGGCTGCTTTTTGTAACTTCAAACACTCTTGTGGCATATTCTTTTGTAATCGGCAAACCTTAATTCCAGATATGTAATATATTCTGCCAATTTCTGAAATCTTCATCGTCCGAAAAATTTTCTAAGCCCACAATAATTTTGAAGTCCACCTGATTCTGAATTTTTGAAGTCCACTTGATTCTAACTTTGTATATGTATATGTCCCCCTAATTTTTCAATGCTGACTTCATCATTGACAAAATTATGGCTCGAGGACAACACACTAAATCAGCCATCGTGTATATGTTAAATCATAACCTATTATGATAAGTATGAAATAACTAAGGGCGATATAACTTATATCAGCCATCACGCATCGGCAGAGCACAACCGATTATGATAAAAGTGAAGAGACTAAGGGCGATATGAGCTATATCGGCCATCTAAAGGCGATGTAAACACATCGGGTACCATGCATCGGCTTAATACGGCCGAATCATGAGTTGATCCATACACTGAGATAATATTTCTTCAAATATTTTCCATTCAGAGCTCTTCCAAACACCTCTCCATCCAAATCCTTCAAGCAAGTAGGCTCCCTTGGAAACGCATTTGTGGATCTTGAAGGGCCCTTCCAAGTTAGGTGACCACTTGCCGAATTTATTATCTCTTGTACCAATCGGCAAAATTAATTTCCAAACTAGCTTGCCTTCTGAAAATGACTTAGGCACAACTTTCTTGTTATAATGATGAGCAACCCTTTCTTTGTCCCTGGTCACCTTTTCGAAAGCATGCATTCTGGATAAAACCAAGTCTTCCAATTCATCCACCATTAGGTTGTGATAATCATCGGCTATCAACTCGTCTTGCAATTGAATCCTCCTTGAGCCGATGACACTTTCCCATGGCAGTACAGCGTCATGCCCATAGACCAATTTGTAAGGAGGTACTTGGATTGATCCATGACAAGCCATCCGACAAGACCACAATGATACGGCCAATCGGTTGTGCCATTGCTTTGGATGTTCAGAGATCCTCCTCTTTATCAACTTAATCAAACTTTTGTTGGATGCTTCTGCCTCTCCATTAGCCTGTGCATAATATGGTGAAGAATTTAACAACTTAATCCCCATGCTTTCTGCAAAATGGACAAACTCATCTAAGACAAAGGTAGATCCTTGATCAGTTGTAATCGTCTGAGGGATGCCAAATCAGTAGATGATGTGTTCTTTGACAAACTCGATTGCGTCTCCAGAATCAACTTTTTTCAAGGGAATTTCTTCCACCCACTTCGTAAAATAATCTGTTGCCATCAATATGAACTTGTGTCCTTTACTCGAACGTGGATTAATCTGGCCGATCATATCAATTCCCCATCCTCTGAATGGCCAAGGCTTGATAATAGGGTTCATAGCCGACGCTGGCACTCTCTAAATTGCTCAAAATCTTTGACAATCTTGACAACCCTTGTAATATTTGAAACAATCCTCCAGCATCGTTGACCAAAAATATCCTGCTCTCCGAAGTAACCACTTCATCTTGTGTGTCGATTGATGAGTACCATAGATGCCTTCGTGCACTTCTGCCATTACAACTTTTACTTCATCGGCACTCAAACATTTGAGTAGCACTCCATCAATCATCCTATAGTAGAGGTCGTCGTCGAGCAAAACATATCTCAAAGCCGATTGGGAAGGATTCTACAAATAATTAGAAACGTCATCCCTCCAATCATCGGATGTGATCATTGCAACCTCAACTCCCACATCTTTGGTCATCGGCTTGAAGCCTGATGCCCCTTGAGCCAAATCGTTTGCCTTAGCATTCTGCTCTCGAGGGATATGTTTGAACGTTACTAGCCAAAAACCATCCATCAATTCTTAGCACTTTTAGTTGTAGATCATCAATGTATCGTTCTTGCATTCGTATTCCCCTGCTAATTGGCTGATGATCAACAAGGAGTCGCCCATGATCTCCACAGCATCGGCTTCAACCTCTTTCAAAAGCTGTAAACCCTTGAGGACTACTTCGTATTCCGCTTGATTGTTTGTAGCGTAAGGCGCAATAGTATAAGCAAATTCAAAACTTGCCCCCCTGGGTGATATGATAACCAAGCCGATGCCACAGCCACGAGTGCAGACTGATCCATCAAAAAACAACGTCCAAGGCACTATGTCGACTAAGCCGATCGAATCATCTCGGTGTTCGACGATGAAATTGGCTATAGCCTGTCCCTTGACTGCCTTGGGTGCCTGATACCTTAGGTTAAATTTCGTCAAGGCAAAAATCCACTTCCCAACTCGCCCTTTCAACACTGGAGCCGATAGCATGCACTTGATCACGTCGGCTTTGCAAATAATGGTGCACTCATTGGATAATAAATAATGCCTCAACTTTGTACAAGAGAAATACAAGCACAAGCATAGCTTCTCCACAGAAGAGTATGTTGTTTCTGCATCTAAAAGTCTTCTGCTGAGATAGAATATTGCTCTTTCCTTGCCTTCAAACTCCTGGATTAAAACTGAGCCGATTGATTTTTCATCGGCTGACAAATACAACTTAAAAGGTACTCCCTTCTGTCGAGGGATCAATACTGGAGGAGAGCTTAAATAATCCTTGATGTTGTCCAAAGCTTTCTGCTGCTCTGCCCCCCAAGTAAACTCTTGATCGGCTTTTAGCCTTAGCAAAGGCGTGAACGGCTCCATCTTCTGAGATAAATTAGCAATGAAACGCCTGATGAAATTTACCTTGCCAATCAGAGATTGTAGCTGCTTCTTGTCCTGTGGAGGTTGAATACTCTTGATTACACTAACACTTCTTTGTGTCACCTCAATCCCCCTCTCATGAACAAGAAACCAAGAAATTGCCTAGCCGATACACCGAAAGCGCATTTGGTAGGATTCATCTTCAAGCCATATTTTCTCGTTCTTTCCAATACTTTCCTTAAATCGACTATGTGGTATTCAACTTCTTTTGATTTGACAACCACATCATCAATATAGATTTCCACTAAGAAGCCGATTAAATCATGAAAAAATATAGTTCATGGCTCTCTGATAAGTAGCCCCAGCATTTTTTAAGCCGAATGTCATGACAACCCATTCATATAGGCCAATTGCATCAGGACACCTAAAAGCAGTATTATGAATGTCTTCTTCAGCCATAAAAATTTGATTATATCCAGCATTGCCATCCATAAACTTATGATTTTATGGCCTGAAGTAGCATCGACCAGTAAATAGGCAATCGGCATGGGGTATTCGTCCTTGGGGTGGCTTTGTTTAAGTTACGAAAATCGATGCACACCCATTTGGCGTATCGGCACGGGCAAATAAAACCAGCATCATACAGTCGAGTAATTTGGCCTTAATCGCATCATACATATTGGCTTTAAACCTCCTGAGAGGTTGTTTGTATTGCCCACATCCTGGTTTAATAGGGAGCCGATGTTCCACAATCGATCGGCTAAGACCTGGCATCTCAAAATACTCCCAAGCAAAACAATCTTTATATTCCTTTAATAAATCAATCAGCTTGGTTCTAAAATGAGGAGACAAGTTTTTACTACTGTATGTCGACCTAGGCCTATCTCCTGGACCTATATCAATTTCTTCGAGCTCGTCGGCCGACATAAAACCTTGTCCTAGCTTGCCATCGAGATCGTCCACAGTGTCCTTAGTGTAGATGTCAGTGTAGATGCTTGAGCCCTCCACGACGCCCTCAAAGTAATAATTGAGGCTCTTCGTCTCCAATTGGTTGTATAGTAGAATCGGACACCTTTAGAAAATCAAGCTCCCAAACTTTGCCAGACAAGCAATCGATGCCGTCAATCTCCCAAAGTGTTAAATCGGCATCGGCTACGTTTACTGACCTGTCGGCTGGAATGATTTCAACCTGGTCGCCTTGCCATTGGATCAAGCTCTAGTGCATGGTGAAAGGGATGCAACAATTGGCGTCGATCCAATCCCTCCCAAGCAGCAGGTTGTATGACCCCTTCCCGTCAATGACAAAAAAGGTGGTAGGCACTGTCTTACTGCCGATGGTCAGCTCGACGTTAAGAACCCTTTGGTCTCAGATGGGTTCCCGCCAAAATCCTTGAGGACCATGTTTGTCTTTATGAGATCATCGGCACCCTTGCCTAGCTTTCTAAAAGTAGCATAGGGCCTCAGATTGACGACTGCTCCCCGTCAACTAGCATTTTTGACATCGGCCTCCCATTGATGAATCCTTTGACGTAAAGAGGCTTGAGATGCCGATGTCCTGTCCCTTCTGGCTTTTCAAAGATTGCTTGCTCTGGGGACAACACGAGTTTAGCTGACGACTCCTCCACGATGTCTGTCGGCTTGGGCCGCTTCAAATTTGGCTGGTAACACAAAAACCATATTAACTAATGCAGCGGCCACAGCCTTTCCCTTGGCCTTTCTATTTTCCTGGTCGGCTTGGTCTTCATCGGCCGGCATAGTCTTGTCCTTCACTCGCCACTATTTCCTTGGGCGCTCTTATTCCTTCTTTTTTTTACCCGATAGTCGATTTCAGCTTGAACCTCTTGCAGCCGACCCTCGCTCTTCAGCCATTGCACCTTCCGTTTCTGGGTCTTTGTAAAAGTGTTAGAGGGGCACCATTGCGGGTTGGCAACCTGTTCTTCATCATCATTGAAGTCCTCCTAAGGGAAATCTTCGTGGATTGGGCCCAGCCTTTTGTACACAGGACGTTTCCTCTGGCTCAGCCGATTCTTTTTTGGGCGGCAATCGGCTGGATCTCTCAGCATGCTCATCTCCATAACCACCGCACGCTAGACAGTCTTGGAGTGACGGCAGTCTCATCCCCTGATTCCAGCAAAACCTAAAGAACCCGCAGCTCCAATGGGGATCAAAGCCATCATTTTGCCGATAGTAGACCTCTTCCTGTCGATCCATGTTTTCTTGAATGCACCCTGTGGACTCTGCCTGTCTCTCTTTCTTCATGCTCCTTCATGAACATGACCAGGCTGTCCATCTCTCTCGAGTGGTGATCGGCTTTTTGGCGGCTGGCATAAACCATGTTAATGGGGAAAGGATTCCCATCAACCTTCATCGGCTTTTTCGGATCTTCGAATTTGATTTTCCCAGCCTCTGTAGCTGACTGGATTTGCTGGCGAAACACCTTACAGTCGTTTGTACTGTGGGAACCGGTGTTGTGCCACTTGCAATATTTTCTCTTTTTCAACTCCTCAGCCGATGGGATGACGTGATTGGCTGGAAGTTGGATTTGTTTTTCTTGAAGCAGCAGATCGAATATTTTATTGGCTTTGGTGATGTTGAAATTATACTTCTCCTCTTTAGCCGAATTCTTCACCCATTGGTAGGTTATGATCTTTTTGTTCCTGGCCCATTCAGCTGCTGCTACCTCGGTTTCGCTATCGGTTGAATCAGAGTCAGAAGCGTAAGCAATGTGGCTAACCTTTTTAAAGGCTTTATTGGCCTCTTGGAAACATTGTTCATGGGCAGTGATCTTCTGTGCCAAGTGTGCCAAGCTTTCAAAATCTTGAGCCAAAAATCTCTCCCTGATGGGTGTTACCAAACCCTGGAAGGCAAGATCGACTAGCAGGGAATCAGATAGCACCAAACTGTAGCACCGATTTCTCATGTCTCTGAACCTTTGAATGTGGTCTTGGACTAACTCGTCGTGCTTTTGCCTGATGCTGGTTAGGTCGGACAGCTTCATCTCATGGATGCCAGTGTAGAAGTACCGATGAAACTGCTTCTCCAAATCGGCCCAACTCTGTACGAAATTGTATGGGAGCGAAGAAAACCAAGTAAAAGCTGATCCAGAGAGTGAGAGGGGAAAAAACCTAACCCTCAGGGCGTCTGTAGCCGATGCCTCTTCGCCCTAGGCTAAAAATCAACTAACATGCTCATAGGTAGAAACATTGTCCTGCCCTGAGAACTTGCAAAAATATGGCACCTTGTATCGGTTAGGCAATGGAACCCTTTCAAAGTACTCAGGATAAGGATACCGATACATGTTGCTTGTGTCCTTGGGTTTGAGGCCGAATTGCTCTCTCATCATGTCGGCTATCAAGTTCACCCAAGGCTTGTTTTGTTGAGGCATCTCGTGTGCTTGTTGCTGCATCGGCTCGTATTGGTGAAATTGGAGTGGTCCTTGCCGATGCTGCATCCAAGGCGAATGAGGCTGATAGTACTGATTAAAGTTGCCTCCTGGATAATGCTGGGGAGATTGGTGCACTATGGGAGGCTATTGATCCTGAAGACGTTGTGAGCTGATAGGATGTTGAGGGAAGCTTGATGGATAGGATCCTATCGGCACCTTGGGCAGAACAGGTGGCCGATCTATGCTAAACATGGCCGCAATCTGTTCTGAGGACATTCTAGGGATATCATGGCCTGCATGCTGAGCTTGTCGCCTTATCAGGACCCTGGGTTGGAAGTCTGTCAGCTTTGATGCCGATGGTGGCACGAACGACTTGAGGGAAACTGATCCTGGCACGATCGGCTGTTTTGGAGGAACTCCTGAAGTAGTCGGCAACCCATCTATTTCCAAGGCCCTGTAGTGAGAAAATTTACCCTCAGGGAGGAATACTGGTCCCCTGGCTTGGTGTTTGGCTATCCTGGAGTCGACAACTATACTAATCATGTTGTTGAGGGTGTTGACCAGTATCCCAGATTGGTTGATCAGAACACGATGAACCGCATAATCGATCCTGTCTTGGAGATTGTTCAACTCTGGCCCATCCTCCTGCTTGATTTCTTGAGGCTTTTTGCCCTTGCTAGAGCTAGGTTCGGGCTCGTCATCGGCTGGCAGTTTTACTTTGTACCTCTGGACGACCGTGCCGGACCAAGTTTGGGTGAAAGAGTGCAGATACTAACTCTGCGGTTAGTTCATTATCGCCTCAAGCCCGGCCTTTTGCTCTGGCATCAACTTATCCATGGTGATCGAAATGATGTTTTCCGAATCAACATCGGAGGTCTTGATGTCTACCATGGCATCTGTCTTGCGATTTGTGTCCCACCTGGCATGCCAAAAGCGTGTTGATGAGAAAATTTCCCACGCACTGGCCTGAGAGATCTTCTTAACTCTTGTGCAGGTCCAAATATATTACTTGAGGTTCGTAGGCGTGCCAGTTGATTTGATCCTGCAATCAACAATAAACAATAGAAAGTATTAGCTTGCAAATGATAGCCGATCGGTCGGTGGCCGATGACAGGTCGTCTAGTGTTAAGCCGATGCGGTATACACTGAATCGGCTGAGATAATTAAACCTAATCGATCGGCTAAATATGTTCATAATATATAATCTAGATATCAAAACACGTTTACACCAAGTGATTGGGATATATCGGTAGTATATCGAGACAGTATAAATGACTTAAATCTAAAAGTGCTCCAATATGCAGATTGAGTATATATTTCAATCATAGCCAATGTCATAGATTTAATGTGTATCGACTAGTACTCCGATACCACTTTATACTAAGTTATCGCTACTAGCTAAATATATTAAACAGAGATCGATCATATACTAAGATGACTTAACATATCGATTACAAGCTTAATATATTTAATTATATAGAGAGATCTTAATATAAAGGGCATCTTTAACATATCCAGTAAATATAAAACATACACGACAGTTAAAACAGATAAGATTGGCTGAAACTCCGATACTATCTCTAATAATGATCATAAAACAAGATAGATCTGTTATGATTCTAGAGGCGAGTTAAAAGATCGAACCTAACCGATGTAGCATTAAGTACCAAAAGAAGCATAAGATCTATACGAGTCTATGAACACCTTTCAAGATGGTAGATATACTATATAAACCAAATTAACACTGAAATCTAAACCTACCGGCTATCATCTAGCGATTAATGCTAGCCGATTAGGGTTTAGTCCAAATGTCGATCTACATTATATAGCATATATGTTAACTATGCATATTACAAAGACAGGATTAGAGTGTCATGATGATGGAAGCACTAATCCCGATAATGCAAACCGCTATGACAAGAATTACCTTTTCACTGGAGATCAAACAATGCAGCCCAACTAGAAGAAAGAACTCGTCGAAACTATTAAAGGAAAAAAGGTGGCAATGCGCTGAGATTGTATTGATTGTGTGTGATTGATTGATTCTAAATTGCATGGTCTCGGGTCATATTTATACCCAATTACAGAAAGAGCATGAATCAGAATAGTGATGTCCACATCGATGCCATGAGATACGATGATACGACTAGCACGTATTATGGTAGCATCGAGGACATATGCGAACTTGACTATGGACCTCTAATGGTCCCTCTGTTTCGGTGCCAGTGGGTTAGGCTAACTGGTGGAGGTGTAATGATTGATGCAAGCGGGATGACAACGGTCGACCATAACAAGGTTGGATACTCACACTAGTCCTTCATCCTTGCCAATGATGTAAGACAAGTTTTCTATGTGAAGGACATGGCTAGCAAAGCAAAGGAGGGGAAATGGTCCGACGAACATCTCCCAGCCAAAAGAAAAATCGTGGGGGTCGAGGATAAGACTGACAAAGATTACGATCAGTTTGACGAGCAACCTTCGTTCGCGGTGACAGTTCACCCGAGCATCCTCCTATCAAATGAGGACACCCCTTACTCATGCAATGATCATAGCGAATGAACATTAGTGAGGAGAAAGTACATGAGGACAACCATCACACACTAAATTTTGTATGGACGATGTAAATTATTTTGAATTTATTGAATTAATTCAATTTATTGTAAATATATTGAAATTATTGTAAATTATTGAATTAATTGAATTTATTGTAAATTATTATATGGATGATGTAAATTATTTTGAATTTATTGAAGATCCATTGTTAATAAATAGAGCTTCAAAAGGCAGGAAGCAAATGCCACACTCGAGCGAGTCGCGGTCGATGGAGTAGGTCACCTTGGTCGTCTCATCAGCATCTGCACCGCATATGTTAATTATATATGATTATTAGAATTTAAAATAGTTTTTAATAGGGAATATGTTAATTATATATGATTATTAGAATTAAAATAGTTTTCAATAGGGCGATGTTAATTATATATGATTATTAGAGTTTAAAGCATTACTTATTATTGTTTTAAACCTATAATTAATGAAATTATTAGAATTTAATGTTTACTCTCAGTTGTTAACACCAAACGGGACAAAAAAATATTTGGAAATAGCAAAAAAAACATCTTTAATCATTGTTGAAGCCAACAACCGGGACTAAAAATGCTCACCTACCAGGGGTACGGAGATCTTTGGTCTCGGTTATTGGCTTCAATCGGGATTAAAGATTATATCTTTAGTCCCAGTTGTTAACACCAACCGGGACGAAGATATCTTTGGTCTCGGTTGGTGGCTTCAACCGGGACTAAAGATATCTTTAGTCCCGGTTGGTGGCATCAACCGGGACCAAATATCCAGGTATATATATCCTAGCGTGCATCGTCTTCTCCATCGAGCTCCAAACACTTAGTCGTTTTTTATTGTCTTCTTGCGCCGAACCCTAAACCATCGCTGCCGATGTCTTCTCGTGCCGCCGCCGTCGTTTCCCGGCGCTGCCATCGTCTCCCGTCGACGTCGCCGCATTACAAGGTAGGCCGTGATTCTTCTTTGTTGATCGATATATATACTCTGTGCTATTCCTTCTTCTCGCCGTCGCCGTCGCACGCCACCGTACGCCGCTGCCGCACGCCACCACCGCCGCGCAATCATAGTCGTTGTGGCCATCTTTGTCGTTGCCGCCAGACGCCGTCGCCGCCACCGCCGCCACACACTCGTAGTCGTCATGGCTGTCCTCATCGTTGCCACCGGAGGCCATCGCCGCCGCACGCCGCCACCGCACGTTGCCGCCACACACTATGTTAAATTGAATAGTCTCTGTGAAGGACTGTGAAAGTGAAGTTTTGTTATTTTGAATGTGAACGAGTGTGAAATATAATTTTGTTATTTTGAATTTTGTTGTTTTGAATGTGAATCAAATTGGAAATATATGAATTACTATGAAGGATTGTTATTTTGACTGTTATAAAGACTCCAAATTATTAACCCTCATTTTATATATATATGGGATATATTAGTGATATATTACCCATTACAAATTAGCGATTTAGCGAATGACTTAGCGAATGACTTAGCGAACGACTTAGTGAAAACGACTTTTGCGACTTAGAGAACGACTTAGCGAACCACTTAGTGAGAATGACCTTTTTATGACTTTTACGACTTAGTGAATGACTTTTACGACTTAGCGAACGACTTAGCGAATGACTTTTACGACTTAGCGAACGACTTTTATTACTTAGTGAACGACTTAGCGAATGACTTTTATGACTTAGAAAACGACTTAGCGAACGACTTATGACTTAGTGAACGACTTAGCGAATGACTTTTACGACTTAGAGAATGACATAGCAAACGACTTTTACGACTTAGCGAACGACTTTTAAGACTTAGAGAATGACTTAGCGAACGACTTAGTGAAAATGACTTTTATGACTTAGAGAACGACTTAACGAATGACTTAGCGAACAACTTAGTGAATATGACTTAGAGAACGACTTAGCGAATGACTTAGTGCAAACTTAGAGAACGACTTTTACAACTGAACGAGTGGAGTATATGCATTACCTGAATATCTGACTTAGGAACATCATACATGTATTAACTGAATAACTTTTTCCTTTTTAGAATTACTTGATCCAGTCGTCCAAGCGAAATAAAAAATGGGAGATCGCTCGAATGAACAGATCCTCTTCGACGAGATCATAGAGAGAATCAGCCAATACTTCATTGAGGGGAACGAGGATCCCAACCAGTACCTCAACGAGGAGAGGAACGAGGAGGGCAATGAGGGCATCCCATCCGTTGGAGAGAAGAGGGCACGCGGACAACGCGATGTCAACAAGAAAATTCAGGGTCGGCATATCATAACGGAAGTGGCACAGGACTGTCGACCATGTGCCCCAGCCGACGTCGCAAGGAAGTTTGTGGCACACAGCGGATGGGTAGTGAGGGATCACGAGCCCATCAGCATAGTGAACTGGCGGCGAACAAGGATAGGAGGGGATTAGCAAAGCTATCTCTTAGACATAGAGAAGGAGATGCTATGGTCCACAATGCTGAAGACCTTCACCATCCCTAAGACAAAACAGGCCAGGCTGAAGGAATAAATGCTTAAAAAGATGGCCGAGCTGTTCAGAAACTTCAAGAAGGAACTATACAAGTAGTAAATCCTGAAGGGCCAGAACCCAGACTTTGACAGATTCCCAAAGCTGCGAGATCACTGGGAGGCCTTTGTGCAATACTGTGGACCCCCGTTTTTGGAACGGGAATCTTTCGTGTTCTTAGTACCATTTCGCTGGATCAAGTAGTTGGTACCCACGAATACAGTACTGAATAATCAGGTGCACATGCACGAATAGTCTTACAACGAAATTATTACAACGATAGGCCCGAAGGTATTGTTCACCACACAGGACCTCATGGTCCGGATACAACACAAAAGCAGAAATTAGATACGGCAGCGGAATAGAGGCAGCGGCATGTCAGTTGCCACAGGCAACGACCGGGGCTAAGACCTAGTAAGCGCCATCAACATCTTCGCCCTCCTGGTAGTAGGCGTAAGGATCCTCGGATTCTTCATGCCCACCATCTGAAGGTTTGTGCGTATAGCAAGGGTGAGTACCAACCGTACTCAGCAAGCCAACACGGAAGTGATGCATATGATAGGGTTATTCAAGGAATGGCTGGAGCTCTTTTGCATAAAGCCAATTTTCACAAATCTTTTCACAAGCCTAACAACTAGCCAAGTCAAGTTTTAGTTCCATAGTTTATTAATTCGGCGACGGTTCTGTCTACCATCCATCGTGATTCCAAGGATGGCTTCCCGCCTCCTATACGTCATGGTTTTCTGGGGAATCCACCTCTTCTCGCATCTCGAGAAGTTGATCCGCCAGTGAATGAAATCATCATGCAAACCCATCCCAGCAGTTTTAAGTTTAAAGTCTAGCCAAGCGAAAGTCTTGTCATGATGCTCGATATCCGCGAGCACGGCTATTCGAATAGATTGATTCATTCACACTACAGTGGATGTACACTTTACCCGTACTCCGTGACAGCCCAACATATGAGCCTACGTCCCAACACATGAGACGGTCACGGCGAAGCCTTTCGATAACTTCACTTTGGCAGTACCCGCTCCATGAACTTAAGCCCTCATGCACTCTAGCCGTCATTTTCTAGCAGTGAGAGGAGTTCTGGCGCACCCGGGGTGAGGGAAAACTTCTTCAATCTCTAAGTTCAATTAATATCGATTTAATTCCACCATCCACAACATAGGCCGCAGCCTCATCCTCATCACATAAACCACATCATAAAGAACCCTCTATGCAAGGATACTGCCTCCGCTCGGCCATCTAGTCAGCTAGGTCTATACCCATTCGAGAAGTACGGTTGTACTGGCTCGTTTCCCAGCTATCTCATGGCTCGGTCCTTAATTGACCAGGGTCGGCACTTGCCTTTTCGAAATCCACCCAAATCATCCGCCGCCTGGCCTAAAACATTTGTATAGTATTTTCAATTTTCGTCAAACCTAGTTCATCAATCTCATGGCCATGTGGCGCTCAGGTCTCCACAGGCTACATCTCAACTACCTTCCCTAAGGTAGTTGTCCAAGCATAAAGCTTCTTTGTAAAATCATGAGTATGCAAGGATCTAATATAAGCAGGGCTAAGCATTTTTACCGAAGTTAGCCTTCGGTTGTATCACATCGAAGGTTACAAGGAATATTTCTAAGGGTATTCAATATCAAGGCAGGATATATCAAGAATAGGTACTCATTTGTGTATAGCATGCAATTTGTAATTTAAAACCACATCATTTCACAAAGTAGGATCAATATGTTCAAAGAGTGTGATGACTTGCCTTGCTCGCACGCTTGTGGAGTGGTGTCTTCAACGGGGTCGATGCCGGTCTCCTCAGGTGCTACCCGTACGTGCGAAAAATCAATCGATTCCGATTAGAATCCCATATAACACCAAAAGGTCGAAAAGATCCGAAAAGTCTCGAAACGATTCCAAGCGCTAAGCCCAAATTCCTACTTAAGTTTGTACTAAGATCGCCCGGGAAAACTCCAAGTTTTGACATCGGGTCGACGACTTAGGGTTTTCGCAAAATGACGATCGCGATTTGCTTGAGAAAATGGGTTTGAAAATATCCGCGGAGCAATTGGTGCTTGAGGTTTTGAAGGTCCGAGCACAAAAGAAACATTTTTAAGTGGCGAGAAGGATCTAAACGAGATTCGGATTCAAAAACGACGCAAAACAGAATTTCGGAAAAGTCCGAATTTGATTTCCAAATTTTCGCAACCGAGAAAACATACAAAAATATACTTTAATTTTGCCCAAAATTTTACTCAAATCTTTCCAAATTATTTTTCCAAATTTTCTAAAATTTTTCCTATTTTCTATTTTTTTTTTAATTTTCACGCGCCATCGTTCAATGCCCGCCAACTGCTCGGCCGGGCTCGGCCCAATACGGGGGCGGCGGCGCTAGAGCGCGAGCGAAAAGAGGGCGGCGGCGGGGCTTACCGGCGACGGCGGCCCTCGGGGAGGCACGGCGAGGCCCGGCGACTTTGGCGCACGGCGGCGACGGCGTTGGCGCCGGGGAAAAGGAGGAGAGGCGGTGGCGGTGCGGGAAAGGGCGGCGACGGTGTGGGAGAGGGGGGGTGCGGCCTCCCTTTTATAGGCGTGCCGGCGCGGCGTGGAGAAGGGAGGGGCCGGCATGGCGCGCACGGTGGCGACACGCGGCGAGGCGCGGAACGGGCCGGTACGGGCGGGCGTGACGCGGAGGCGGAGCGCGCGGCGCGGGCGGGTCCGGCACGATGCGCGCGCGGCGTGGGGGTCCGGCGCGGCGAGCGCGTGGCGGAGGGCGTGCGGCGCGGGCGGGGCCGGGCGCGGGCACGGGCACGTGGCGGCGAGGGCGTGCGCGCGGGTGGGACCATGGCGCGGGCGGGCGTGCGCGCGCGCGCGTGGCGCGCGCGAGGTAGGGGCCGGCGCGCGCGGCGCGGGCGGGCGGGCCGGGCGCGGCGAGCACGGCGCGGCGCGTGTCATGTGCGCGGGCAGGCGCGGTACGACGTCGAACACTTGGCGCAGCATGAACAGTCCCATGTCCTATTTTCCCGATTTTTTATTTTTAATTCCTATTTCAATTTTTCTCCCCTCTAAAAATTCCAAATTAAATTCCCATATCCCACAAATAATTGTTAATATTATATTTTTCAACTTTTTCTCCACTTTTATTTTTCCACATTTATTTTTCATATTTATTTATTTAAATTCCTTTTTCCTAATTTTCATACTTTACCTATTTATTTTCCACAAATTTCCAAGATTTCGAGTACGACTCCCAAATATTTTATTATTTATTTTGTGTCCTAATTTGTATTTCCCCAACCACAATTACTATTCTTTTTCTCCCAAATCGTATTCCATAAATCCGCACTTCATTCTCCGATTTCTTTGAAAAATCCCTAATACGGACTTTCGCATTTTTCTTTCCGACAAACTCCAAATCATCCCCAAACACCAAAAGGGAATTGAGCACAACTAGATTTATGCAACTGAGCTGGCAAATAAGAAGCAACAAACCCAAGGAAGAAGCAACAGGCGAAGGTTTTTGAATGTTCCGATTTTTATGTTTCCGATTTCAGTTTCTTCGATTTTCAGGATGTTACAAACCTACCCCCCTAACAATAAATCTCGTCCCCGAGATTTCTTACCGGTTGCTGAGTAGGTGTGGGTATTCCATCTTCAGGAAATCCTCGCTCTCCCAGGTAGCCTCCTCTTCAGCGTGGTTGCTCCATTGCACTTTGTACATGCGCCATGACTTGGTCCGTGTCTTCTTTTCTGCCTCGTCCAGTATCTCTATTGGATGCTCCGGGTAGGTAAGATCACTGTTGACATGGATGGTTTCCAAAGGAGCTTGCTCTTCTGGTACCCGCAATTACTTCAACTGCGACACGTGGAATACTGGGTGGACATCGGAGAGGTTCTCGGGCAGCTCCAGCTGGTAGGCCACTTCACCTCTTCTAGCGTTTATTAAGAATGGGCCTACGTATCTTGCTGCGAGTTTCCTTTGACCTTGAACCTCCGAGTTCCCGTAGTGGTGAGACCTTCGATACACATAGTCACCTTCTTTAAATTCTAATTCTCTTCGACGGTATCCGCGTAGCTCTTTTGTCGTGATTGGGCAGCTTGTAATCGGTCCCGGATCAGGCGAACCTTTTCCTCGGCCTCCTTGATTATGTCAGGCCCGAATACGGCTCGTTCACCGGTTTCTGACCACATCAATGGGGTTTGGCATCGGCGACCAAATAGGGCTTCGTTTGGTGACATCTTCAGACTGGCTTGGTAGCTATTGTTGTAGGAGAACTCGGCGTACGGTAAACATTTCTCCCAATCCTTGGTGAAATCCAACGCACAGGCTCTCAGCATATCTTCTAGCACTTGATTTGTCCTTTCGCCCGCCCGACGGTCCGTGGGTGGTAGGCGTATCGAAGGCAAGGTGACTTCCGAGTGCCTCGTGAACTTTACTCCGAAATGAGACGTGAATTGGGTACCACGATCCGATATAATCCTTTTTGGCACACCATGGAGGCATACAATCCTACTCATGTATAGTTCCGCTAGCTTGGCACTTTTGTAGTTAGTCTTTACGGGAATAAATCTGGTGGTCTTGGTGAGCCGATCTACTATTACCCAAATGGAATCGTAACTAGTCGCAGTTTTGGGTAGTCCAACAATGAAATCCATGCCTATCTCGTCCCATTTCATTTGGGAATCTTGAGCGGCCGCAGTAAGCCCGCCGGTCGTTGATGCTCGCTTTCACCCTTTGGCATACATCGCACACGGCTACGTATTCGGCTACATCTCTCTTCATATTGGGCCACCAGATTCTCCCTTCAAATCTCGGTACATTTTCGTGCTTCCTGGATGTAACGAATATGCCGATTCGTGTGCTTCTTTTAAGATCAACCCTCTCAAACCACCTTGTTCAGGCCCGCAAATTCTTTTCTTGTACCACAGGATTCCCTTGTCGTCTACCAAAAATTCCTTAGCGCGTCCAGCGGCCATGCGTTCTTTGATTTCCTGGGTTTCCTCATTTTCCTTTTGGGCCTCTTCTATTTGAGTCCTCAGAAGTTGGATTTCCAGTGAGTTTACCTTTCCGTGAGGAATCAGGTGCAGATTAAGTCGAGCCATTTCTTCTTGGAGCTCACTAGCCATACCTTCCAATCCCATATGGTTGCATTGGGCTTTGCGGCTTAACGCATCGGCCACTACATTTGCCTTGCCGGGATGGTAATGGATTCCTAGATCGTAATCTTTGATCAATTCCAACCATCGCCTCGTCGTAGGTTTAGATCGGACTGAGTAAAGAAGTATTTCAAGCTCTTGTGATCGTATATACATCACAGGTTCCCGATCAGGTAGTGTCTCCGATCTTTAATGCGTGAACAACCGTGGCTAATTCCAGGTCGTGTGTGGGATAGTTCTCCTCGTGGGGTCGTAATCGTCGCGAGGCATATGCTACGACCTTCCCATCCCGCATTAACACTCCTCCTAGTCCTTGCCGAGACGCATCACAAGACATCACGAAATCCTTCCGGTTGTCGGTAAAGTTAAGATTGGGGCGGTGGTTAACTTTTCTTTTAGTTGGTCAAAGGCTTCTTGACACTTCTCGTTCCATTCAAACTTCTTTTCCTTCTTCAGAAGTTGAGTCATAGGTCGGGCTACGATGGAAAACCCTTCGATGAACCTTCGATACCCGGCCAAGCCCAAGAAACTCCGAACTTCCGTCACCGACTTGGGTGCCTTCCATTCCGTGACGCTTTCGACCTTGGCGGGGTCCACCGCTACTCCTCCAAATGAGACCACGTGGCCAAGAAAAGCGACTTCCTTGAGCCGAACTCGCATTTGCTAAATTTTGCATACATGGTGCTCTCGTAGTTTTTCCAAGACAATAGATGCTCCGCATGCTCCTCATCGTTCTTGGAGTAGATAAGTATATCATCGATAAATACCACTACAAATTTATCCAAGTATTCCATGAATACCTTGTTCATCAGATTCATAAAATATGCCGGGGCATTGGTCAATCCAAAGGACATTACTGTGAACTCGTATAAGCCGTAACGTGTAGAGAACGCCGTTTTAGGAATATCTCCGGCTCTAATCTTCAACTGATGATATCCCGACCGAAGATCAATCTTTGAGAACACTTGCGCACCCTTAAGTTGATCGAATAGGTCATCGATTCGAGGTAGTGGGTACTTGTTTTTGATAGTCACTTCATTCAACGATCGATAGTCCACACACATCCTCATACTCCCATCCTTCTTCTTGACGAAGAGTACCGGAGCTCCCAGGAGAAGAATGGGACGTACAAATCCTTTCTCTTGTAGTTCTCGGATTTGCTTCTTGAGTTCTTCTAACTCGTTGGCCGGCATTCTCGTAAGGTATCTTGGATATGGGGCAAGTACTGTGCATTAGGTCGATGATAAACTCTATGTCGCGATCCGGGGCATTCCGGGCAATTCCTCGGGAATACGTCCGGGTATTCTTGTACTACGGCATCTCGCTTAGAGGTAGCATGGTGAATACTCCCGCAGCTTGCTCGCATAGCTTCGGGTTTTGGTCCATAGTTATGCTCATTGGTGATACCCATGGGGTGGATACCGTGACTTCCCTTCGACTACAGTCTATGATTCCATTATTCTTGGTCAACCAATCCATCCCGAGTATGACATCAATGGTTTGGGGTGATAGCACCATAAGGTTTGAAAGAAACACCACGCCTCTAATCCGTATGGGCACATCGATGCAAGCATGGGGTACGGTTATGTTTCCCAGTGTGAGTGTACCAACATAGGTCTCTTAAGTTCTACTTGGTGTAGGTGGTGTTGTTTGCTTACTTGGGAAGATATGAATGAATGCGAGGCTCCGGAATCAAATAAGACTTTAACGGGGTAGAGTTGATAGAGAACATACCCATTAGCATGCTCTGATCCTCCTGAGCTTCTTCAGCACGCACATGATTCACCTGGCCACATCGAAACCCGGTGGCAGCCTCATTGGGTTGCGGGGTCCTGAATAGACCGCGTCCCGCAAAGGGGTGGGGGTTCCTGACGGCCGTTGCATTGGCGCCGGTGCGCATGGGAGTGTAGCGTGGTTTGGGGCAGCTGTTGGAGTAGTGCCCGAATTCTCCACAATTGAAGCGCCACATTCCTTCTTCCCGGAGCGGCTAGGGTTGGCGTCGGTGTACGGAACCGAGGTGTAGCCGGCTGTTGACATGGTCGGGTGCGGGGAACGACCGGCCGTCGAACGTTTGGCTTCCATCCAGACGGGGTGGCTCCCTTGGGACGTTGAGGCGCTCCCTGAAATGGGCAGGCCATAGCAAGCCTCCTTTTGCGGTTATTTTCTACCATCTTTTGGTCATGTTCAAGCCGTACGACCTTGTTGATGAGGCTTTGGAAGCTGGTGTGGTCTTGTCCGATCGTCGGTCCTCTCAGCTCATCGTTTAGTCCTCGATAAATTTATCCATCTTCTCTTCTTCGTCTGCCAGGTCACTTGTGGCGTAACGGGCAAACTGGGTAAACTTGTTCAGGTACTCTTGTACTGAGGTGTTCCCTTGGCGCAGTCTGCGGAACTCATTTTTCTTCATCCTCATCACCGCAGCTGGTACGAAATTTTCATGGAACGCAGCCGTGAATTCTTCCCATGTCGGTTCTCCGGCATCTTCCGCTCGAGTCTCCTTGTAGGTGTCCCACCAGTCACTTGTGGGACCCTCTAGCTGGCTAGTGGCGAAGATAACTCTATCTGCTTCTCGAACTCGGACGAGAGTGAGCTTTTCCTCGATCACCCTCAACCAATCCTCAGCATCCATGGGTTCTTCGGCCTTGGAGAAGGTTGGTGGCCTAGCTCGCATGAACTCTCCTAAACTTGATCCTCCTCGTCTCCCCTGGTTGTTGGCAATTGCTTGGAGCAGCTGGGTTTGTAAGGCCATAACCTCCACCAGAGTGGAGGGGTTAGGCTCCGGCGGGTTCTCGTTGGTTGCTGCGGCGATGCGCCATCTGAAGAAGATAGATGAATTAAGAGACCGGACCTGTTAAGGTCATGGTTCCTAGGTGATTTCTTTTCAAGTTGTTTTTAAATGATCTTCAACCAAACAAGCATGGTAAAATAAGCTCATTAATAGGATACCACAAAGCGATACTTAGGTCCACAATATTACATCAAGGGGGTACAATGGACTGTACATGCACAGTCCCACAAGCCATGATACAACAACTACATCGTTCTACTGCCTTAACTATCAAGGGGGGGGGAATAGGGTGTGATCCTTGCTGCCGAACCGTCCAAAGCGAGATCAAGCTGGGGTGGTCCTCTCGCCTAATCATCCAACCATCCGCAGGAGCCAGTGCGGAAGGGGTAATCCTCTATCAAGCAAATCGGAGTCCCCATGGCTCGAGGTGGTGGCCTCGGAGTCATGCCGGATCTTCCCGCTCGGTGGCCGTGTACTCTTGCGAGCGGTCTTGCGGGTGAGGGGACCTCCGGTGTGAGTCAGGCGACGAGTGGGAGCTTCCTCCTCCATTGGATCGGTGTCGCTGGACTCCCATTTGACCTCCATAGGTTCCGTCTCAGACTCAGAGTCGGTGTCGATCTGGATGGGGTTCTCCTCTCCCGATCCAGCTCGGATGGCACCGCTACCGAGTTCGAGGTGGGTCCCATGGAAGTGGCAATGCCGGGTCTATCGTGCGGCGCCGCTCGTGCTCAACATAAAGCTTGCTCCATCATGGCTTGAAAGGTGTCCAAGCATGCTGGAGTCATAAGGTAGTAGTGGTCGGGCACGGAGCGGAGGTGTTGGTACAACTCCGGTGGAAGTACCGCAGCATGGTCGTTGGGAGCGCACTGCTCCTCCACTGGTTGACTTGTTGCTTGCTCTTCCCGAGCCGCTCCTCCGCTTCTACCGGGCTTCCCCACGGGCCATGTATCGGTCCGAGAGCTGCTCATATTGGGCACCGTTGGCCTGCAGCTGAGTCTGCAGCATGTTGATCTGATCCCCACAGCCCTGGTGGCTCTCGACCAGATCATTGAGGCGTTGCTGCTGGTCGTTGATCTCGAGCAAAGCTTCTTCGTAGCAGTCATCCGCCGTCTCCGCCCAGCGTGATAGACGTGTGACCATAGGGTTGTAGCAGCAGGGGGTGGCTTCCACGGTGCAAACTGGGTTGCCTTCCTCGCGATAGGGATGGTGCACAAACTCTGTCACTGTAAGTTCAGCACGGTGTATCGCATTAAGGCGAAGAAATGCTTCACGGACCGCGTCTTGAATGGTCGCTTCCGCTAAATCTCGGTGATAGCGGTGTGAAAGCAAAAGGTGTTTCACTTCCCATGCGGGCTTCCACGGAAACTGCCGCTTCCCATGCTGGATATCCTTCGGAGCCATGCCTCTTGATTTGGTAAGTGGGTGGTTCTGGATATCTTAAACACCACAGCAATGACTGAAGCTGTGCCACGAATCCCTCGTCTCGTGGGATGGTGATTTCCCAGGCTCCGACATGGTTCGACATCTGCTTTTGAAGGCAACTTAGGGTTAGAGGGAGAGAGCTATCATCAAAACCATTTGGTAAAGAAAAGGAAATACAGATATAGAAAAGGTATATTTGTATTTTCAGAAATAATAGTTTGGAAATGGTCCTACGTACGGATACTTCCCTTTAGCCAACTAGTCGGGGTAGGGCGTCAATTGGTCTTATCCTACGGTCGCATGGCGCCGATACCACTCGTGGACCCCGTTTTGGAACGGGAATCTTTCGTGTTCTTAGTACCATTTCCTGGATCAAGTAGTTGGTACCCACGAATACAAGATCAATAATCAGTGCACATGCACGAATAGTCTTACAACGAAATTATTACAACGATAGGCCCGAAGGCATTGTTCACCACACAGACCTCATGGTCCGGATACAACACAAAAGCGAAATTAGATACGACATGGAATAGAGGCGGCGGCATGTCGGTTGCCACAGCAACGACCGGGGCTAAGACCTAGTAAGCGCCATCAACATCTTCGCCCTCCTGGTAGTAGGCGTAAGGATCCTCCGATTCTTCATGCCCACCATCTGAAGGTTTGTGCGTATAGCAAGGGTGAGTACCAACCATACTCAGCAAGCCAACACGGAAGTGATGCATATGATAGGGTTATTCAAAGGAATGGCTGGAGCTCTTTTGCATAAAGCCAATTTTCACAAATCTTTTCACAAGCCTAACAACTAGCCAAGTCAAGTTTTAGTTCCATAGTTTATTAATTCGGCGACGGTTCGTCTACCATCCATCGTGATTCCAAGGATGGCTTCCCGCCTTCGATACGTCATGGTTTTACTGGGAATCCACCCCTTCTCACATCTCGAGAAGTTGATCCGCCAGTGAATGAAATCATCATGCAAACCCATCCCAGCAGTTTTAAGTTTAAAGTCTAGCCAAGCGAAAGTCTTGTCACGATGCTCGATATCCGCAAGCACGGCTATTCGAATAGATTGATTCATTCACACTGCAGTGGATCTACACTTTACCCGTACTCCGCGACAGCCCAACACATGAGCCTACGTCCCAACACATGAGACGGTCATGGCAAAGCCTTTCGATAACCTCACTTTGGCGTACTCCGCTCCATGAACCTAAGCCCTCATGCACTCTAGCCGTCATTTTCTAGCGGTGAGAGGAGTTCTAGCGCACCCGGGGTGAGGGAAAACTTCTTCAATCTTTAAGTTCAATTAATATCGATTTAATTCCACCATCCACAACATAGGCCACAGCCTCATCCTCATCACATAAACCACATCATAAAGAACCATCTATGCAAGGATACTGCCTCCGCTCGGCCATCTAGTCAGCTAGGTCTATACCCATTCGAGAAGTACGGTTGTACTGGCTCGTTTCCCGGCTATCTCATGGCTCGGTCCTTACTGACCAGTGGTCGGCACTTGCCTTTTCGGAATCCACCCAAATCATCCGGACGCCCGAAAGTGTAAAACATTTGTATAGTATTTTCAATTTTTGTCAAACTTAGTTCATCAATCTCATGGCCATGTGGCGCTCGTGTCTCCACAGGCTGCATCTCAACTACCTTCCCTAAGGTAGTTGTCCAAGCATAAAGCTTCTTTGTAAAATCATGAGTATGCAAGGATCTAATATAAGCGGGCTAAGCAATTTTACCAAGTTAGCCTTCGGTTGTATCACATCGAAGGTTACAAGGAATATTTCTAAGGGTATTCAATATCAAGGCAGGATATATCAAGAATAGGTACTCATTTGTGTATAGCATGCAATTTGTAATTTAAAACCACATCATTTCACAAAGTAGGATCAATATGTTCAAAGAGTGTGATGACTTGCCTTGCTCGCACGCTTGTGAAGTGGTGTCTTCAACGGGGTCGATGCCGGTCTCTTCAGTGCTACCCGTACGTGCGAAAAATCAATCGATTCCGATTAGAATCCCATATAACACCAAAAGGTCGAAAAGATCCAAAAAAGTCTCAGAAACGATTCCAAGCGGTAAGCCCAAATTCCTACTTAAGTTTGTACTAAGATCGCCCGGGAAAACTCCAAGTTTTGACATCGGGTCGACGACTTAGGGTTTTCGCAAAATGACGATCGCGATTTGCTTGAGAAAATGGGTTTGAAAATATCCGCGGAGGAATTGGTGCTTGAGGTTTTGAAGGTCCGAGCACAAAAGAGAAACATTTTTAAGTGGCGAGAAGGATCTAAACGAGATTCGGATTCAAAAATGACGCAAAACAGAATTTCGAAAAAGTCCGGATTTGATTTTCAAATTTTCACACCGAGAAAACATACTAAAATATACTTTAATTTTGCCCAAAATTTTACTCAAATCTTTCCAAATTATTTTTCCAAATTTTCTAAAATTTTTCCAAATTTTTCCTATTTTCTTTTTTTTTTAATTTTCACAGCCATCCTCAATGCCCGCCAACCGTTCGACCGGGGCTCGGCCCAAAACAGGCGGGCGGCGGCGGCGCTAGCGCGCGAGGGAAAAGAGGGCGGCGGCGGGGCTTACCGACGACGGCGGCCCTGGGGAGGCACGGCGAGGCCGGGCGACTTTGGCGCACCGCGCGACGGCGTTGGCGCTCGGGAAAAGGAGAGAGAGGCGGCGGCGGTGCGGGAAAGGGGCGGCGACGGTGTGGGAGAGGGTGTGGGTGCGGCCTCTTTTTATAGGCACGCGGCGCGGCGTGGAGAAGGATGGGCCGGCGTGGCGCGCACGGTGGCGACACGCGGCGAGGCGCGGAACGGGCCGGGTACGGGCGGGCACGACGCGGCGGGCGGAGCGCGCGGCGCGGGCGAGGTCCGGGCACGATGCGCGCGCGGCGTGGGGGTCCGGGCGCGCGAGCGCGTGGCGGCGAGGCGTGCGGCGAGGGCGGGCTGGGCGCGGGCACGGCGGGGCCAAGGCGCGGGCGTGCGTGCGAGCGGCGCGCGGCGCGCGCGTGCGGCGAGCGGCGGGGCCGGGCGCGGGCGAGCGCGGCGCGGCGCGTGTCGCGCGCGGCGGCGGCGACGGTACGGCGTCGAACACTTGGCGCAGCGTGAAGTGCCATTTCCTATTTTCCCCGATTTTTGATTTTTAATTCCTATTTCAATTTTTCTCCCTCTAAAAATTCCAAATTAAATTCCCATATCCCACAAATAATTTTTAATATTATATTTTCAACTTTTTCTCCACTTTTATTTTCCCACATTTATTTTTCATATTTATTTATTTAAATTTCTTTTTCCTAATTTTCATACTTTAATTATTTATTTTCCAAAAATTTCCCATTTCGAGTACGACTCCCAAATATTTTATTATTTATTTTGTGTCCTAATTTATATTTCCCCAACCACAATTACTATTCTTTTTCTCCCAAATCGTATTCCATAAATCCGCACTTCATTCTCCGATTTCTTTTAAAAATCCCTAATACGGACTTTCGCATTTTTCTTTCCGACAAACTCCAAATCATCCCCAAACACCGAAAGGGAATTGAGCACAACTAGATTTATGCAACTGAGCTGGCAAATAAGAAGCAACAAACCCGAGAAAGAAGCAACATGCGAAGGTTTTTGAAAGTTCCAATTTTTATGTTTCCGATTTCAGTTTCTTCGATTTTCAGGATGTTACAAATATAAGACAGGAGAGCAAGCACAAGTGCTCATTGAGAAGAACAAGGCCAACACAGCAAAAACACAATACCATCACATGCTAGGGTCAGACGGCTATCAGAAAGTAGTGTCGCGATGGGAGCGGATGAAGCCGACCTCCTAGCAAGAGAAATCGTTCCGGCCACGGCCAACTGGTCGGAACGATCAAAGCATTGGTACTACGCTCATGGTGGATCGCTCAATCCTGTCGATGGCTTCCTAATCTTCGATGATGCAATCCGAGAAACCGCCAAAAGATTGGAAGACATAGTGGAGGCCTCTGCCTCGGGCTCATTCCAGCCCGACAGAGAAAAGAACGAGCTTACGCTCGCACTGCAAAACCCTGAGCATCCGGGACGAACGCGAGGAAAAGGCGTCATTCCCTGGAAATACGGACTCCAAGAAGACATCCAAAGCTACAGGAGTCGCATGAGGAGGAAGCGAGATATGGATGCAAAGCTAGCAGATATGGAGCTCCAACTCGCACAGATCGATGACATAGTGGCAAGAAAGGTGAAAGAGCGGGTGGCCGAAGAGATGGCCGAACTGCGGAGCCATCATGTGAGCCAACCAGATCCAGCCCAAGTACACTAGCAGCGTAGCAGCTACGTATCTACTGGCCATGTAGCTCAACAGGCCCCACAAGCTTCAGCAGTACCACCATGCCCTATTGACGAGATCATGAAGAGGACACCTTGTGAGCTGCATATTCCATTCAAGAACCTATCAATCAAGGTATGCTCATAGTTTTATGATATATATTCCCTTCAAGAACTTGTCAGTCAAGGTTGATCACTAATTAATAAACTCTCTTCTTGTGAAGGTGGCGTCGGGCATGGCCATACCGGTGGAACAAGACGGAACCTATCACTACAAGCCCGTTCCACCTAGGTATTCTAAGGTCGAAATTGAACAGGTAGAACAAGGCTTTGAAGATCTCGAGTTGGATATCCCCAGAGGAGACAGGGAGACGACACTAGGAGACACAACCCACGGGATCATTCTATGGAGCAAGCCCTTCATCATCTTTCCCGGGCGAGAAGTGACTTCTATTCCTCAGTCTCCGCCACATGGACCATCTCCTCCGCGTGGACCGCCTCCTCCGTCGCCTCCACGAGGACCGACCCCTAAACAATCTGCCACTCCCTAGCCTCCTCCGTCGCCTCCTAAGCACAGAGCTCGAGCCGTGCTGTCAAGGTCAACCAGTTCACAAAGAAGCAAGATGCCAAAACTTGACTGGCTCCTGCCAGCCCAAAAGAAAACGTCGTACGACATGACTTTTGAGGAGTTGGACAAGGCCATCCAAGCGTAAGTCTCCTGAGAAGCCTATTCCAATCGACATGGTGACCAAGGCTTCTTCAAGAAGATGTACTGTATGCCACCGGCTAAACTGGACTCGCAGTCGGACTTTGACAGGACGATCAATAAGGCGCATAGGAAGGTGACAAAAAAGGCCAAAGATGTTCCGCAGCTCGAGGATCCACCTCAAAAATCCCTTCAGCCCTTATTGCGACTGCTGGAGCCGACTTAAGAAAATTTATGGAAGATGTGGGAATAATGAGGGACCAAATGCTAGGACGCGCCGAAATCCAGAAGGCTGAGCTGAAATACAAGTTTACACTCGGGCGACCTCTTGTCAAGCCTGATCAGCACAAGAATCTACCTACACAGATGTACCGCTTCCACAAGTGGCACATGGAAGTGTTGTTAGTGATATGCCCTAGAGGCAACATGGAGATGTTGGATATCACGTCAATGTTTATGTATAAATGAATAAAGTGTTATTCAGTTCCATAAAAATAGACATCTTGTATTGATCAATAAGTATGTGACTTATTTATGAGACTCTTTATGTATGAATCTATTTCTAAATGATCCCGATCATATGTCATATTGTTGGAACTAATATGATTCTAAGATCGGCATGTTTATTGATTGATGATCATGTGTCATAGATCATGGGTATGGAGATACCAAATCAATAAACATGGACATATGTGTTAGAGAACACATTGTTGGATAGAACCACATGAGACACTACAGAATCAATGTGCCATTAGTTGGTCTCGTAGTGTTGGTACAAAGTCCTTAGACCTAAGATCACCATGGATTCCAACATGTGTAGTAGCCTACTTTGGGACTACCAAACACTATTCCGTAATCGGGTAGTTATAAAGGTAGTTTTCGGGTTTGCTATGAAACATGGAGTGAGATGTGAGTGATCAAGATGGAATTTGCCCTCCTTTGGAGAGATATCTCGGCCCTCGAGGTACTGGATTATGGAAATGCATTGACATGCTGAGTTGATTGAAGAGTCAATCAACATGATAATCCAATACGGTTCGAGTGAAAGGTTAAGCTATTGAAGGGATGGCACACATCTTGCCTATAGCTTAACCGGTATCGTGAGGCAAAGGGATTTGTGTACACATTACAGTTCGTGAGCCGATATTCTATTCTTGTATACTATGGTGTCAATATGTGCCGCTAGGCGCCGTCGTTGACGTCGGCCGAGTTGGACTCGAGCCGACGATCGGCTAAGTTAGACTATAGCCGAAACCGAGTATACCCGAACCTACTGTGGTCGCACGCTTAAGGGGATAAGAACAGGCATTTGAGTTGGACTCGGATATGGCTCGATCGGATAGGGATCCGATCGGATAGAGTCCTATGTGCTTACGACGTATGGGCGGCCAACTCGTGAGATTCGGATAGGATCCGATTCAAAATAGAGTCCTGATCGGCCACTAGTCCTAGTCGGCCAACTCTATATAAAGGAGGGAGGGTGGAGAGCTGCGACACGTCAATTGCATCGCGTTGAACCGAATCCGCAACGTAAGTCGCGAGATCAAACTCCACGGAAACCCTCCCCACTTTCGAGCCAAACCCTAGCCTTGCATCGCGTGCTAGCACACGGGTGTTCGGTGTTCTATTCCCTGACGTGTGGATACCGGTAGAGGCGCGCTATGTTGCACGCCGTTCATCGGCCGTGGTACTTCGAGCAAGGCGGCTACGCAGACGGCTGCGGTCGAGCGCATCGTAGCGAGGCGCGAGAACACATCGGACAACTCGGATCGGCCGCGGCATCTGTGAATCGGCCGATTGGTGAATCGGTGTCCCAGAATCGGCTGTCATTGGCTACACTGTTCCGATCGGATAGCCCCGATTGGGCTTCCGCCGCTTACTCCAATCGGTAACGATCTATCGGCCCTTACTTGCAAGTGTTCCCGGTTTGCGCGGTAGAAAAGTTTTTGTTTTCGGCTAGCGTAGCCTCCGCGTAACCCTTCGGTGGTATCGAGCTAATCTTGCTTAGTTCGGGTTTTAGATTGGATCTGGAACAAGTTTTGCGCACGGGTTTATTGGATCAATCAGTTTTACGAGATCTGTTGAGGAGAGTAGATGGTAATTGCGTTCCTTGATAGTGTATCGGAACGACGTAATGTGATTACGTCGAAGCAATATCCATAGAACTCGGTTTGAGTCAGCTTCGAGATAGCGTTCCTTGTTAGCTACCTCGTATAATGTGATTATGCCAAAGCTATCTCGTAGTCCGATCTTGTTAGCTACTCGCGCCTACACAAACCATCTCCCTTGATAGTGTATCGGGACGTCATAATGTGATTATGCCGACATGGTTTCCGTAAGCGATTTCATAGATTGGATCTATGAATTTCGTGTGGTGTGCGTACCCCTTATAGGTCGTCTCGGTGCCATTTCTCTGCGATAGGTGGAAAACGTTTCTACGCCTAACTTGTTTTTTCAGAGAATGCTTTGAGATGGTATGGCCCTATTGTATGTATGAGATGCATGTGATGCATGTAATATTCTTTCATATGTGCAATCCCCGTAATATTCTTTCATACGTGCAATGCTTGTAATATTCTTTCACGACCTACGAGTCGATGTTATCTTCAATTAGAGCTTCTATAGTAGTAGCTTAGTTTGAAGAAATCAAGCATCATACACATTGGAAGATGGTGCCGAAGATGGAGATCTTCGCCACGGCATGGAGATAGAGATCACCATGTGAAGGGGGCCATACTATTTCATTATATGCTATTATACTTGCTTTCATATGTGATATGTTTGTTTGATAGGATAGCATCCCTCGCAAAATTAAGTAGTAATGATGCCCTTCCAAATGTTGCACTGTCACCGTTATGCTCGTCAATGGTGGGTCCGCCAAAGCGAGTGCCATTCTCTATCATAACACGAGGGGGTATATGTCGACATATACAACAGAGCATTTGGTTTACTTAACAAGGCTATCAAAACAGTTTTGGGCCTTGGGGCATAGGTTGGGGCCGGGGCATGGAGATGCCAAACCAACAACAAGAGTCACATAGAGATGTGATTAGCAAGGATTTGCTTATCGATGTTACTAATTTTCTAGCAAGTGATGCCAAAGCTCACTAGAAAATTAACTAACATGTGGATCTTGACCCAATATGTAACCTAGAGGGAAGGTGGAAAATACGTAATGGGAGTCTTATGTTAAATTGTTTAACAAAAGACATAGCATAAACATTGTGCTAAACTTTGCTTTTTCTTTGTAGAATAAATGGTGGCTAATACTACACCCAGTACCTTTAATTTGTGATCTATTCTCAAAAGGAAAAATTAAATGGAACAAACTTTATGGATTGGTATCGCAACTTGAGAATTGTTCTCAAGCAAGAGCGTAAGGAGTACGTTCTTGAAGTACCCTATCCCGAGGATTTGCCAAATAATGCCACTGCAACCGCACGGAGGGCTTATGAGAAGCACACTAATGATGCCCTAGATATAAGCCGTCTCATGCTTGCTACAATGTCCCCTGAGCTTCAGAAGCAATATGAGAGCAGCGATGCTCACACTATTATTCAGGGACTGCGTGGCATGTTTGAGAACCAAGCTCGGGCCGAGAGGTTCAACACCTCAAAGTCCTTGTTTGCGTGCAGGCTTGTTGAGGGGAATCCCGTCAGTCCGCATGTGATAAAAATGATTGGCTACATTGAGAGTCCGGAAAACTAGGTTTTCCCCTTAGCCAAGAGTTGGCTACGATGTGATTCTCCGCCGCTCCCTCCGAGCTTCGAGCCATTCATATTAAATTATCACATGAACAATATGGATAGAACCTTGGCTGAATTGCATGGGATGCTGAAGACATTGAGGAGAGTATCCAGAAGAATGGTCATCATGTGATGATGATGCAGAAGGCTAAGCGCAAACCACCTGTCAAGAAACTTTGCACCAAGAGGAAGTTAACTCCCGATGAGATCGCGAGTGCCTCCAATGCAAAGAAGGGCAAGAAGGGGTCGGCGGCATCGATGTCGTTTGCTTCTATTGCAAGGAGACAGCCACTGGAAGAGGAACCGCAAGAAGTACATGGAGGATCTCAAAAAGAAGCAAAGTACGACTTCGCTTCAGGTATTAATGTTATAGACATTAATCTTGCTACTTCACCTACTGACTCTTGGGTATTTGATACCGGATCAGTAGCTCATATTTGCAAATCGTTGCAGGGAATGAGAAGAAGTAGAGGATTGAGAAGGGGCGAGGTGAACCCGCGCGTCGACAATGGAGCAAGCGTTGCTACGATTCTTGCCGTCGGCATAGTACCACTTCATCTACCTTCGGGATTAGTTTTGGAATTGAATAATTGTTATTGTATTCCAACACTATGTCAAAACATTATTTCCGCTTCATGTTTGCAAGCGAAAGGATATGATTTTAGATCAATGAACAATGGTTGTTCAATATATCTCGAGATATGTTCTATTTTCATGCTCCATTGGTGAATGGATTATACGTTTTGAATCTTGAAGCGTCTCCCATCTATAACATTAATACGAAAGGCAACTGTCTAATGATATAAACCCCACGTTTATCCGACATTGTCGCTTAGGCCATATAAATCGAAACGCATGGAGAAGCTCCATAAGGATGGATTGCTTCACTCTTTTGATTTTGAATCATTTGAGACATGTGAATCTTGTTTACTTCGTAAGATGACAAAGGCACCTTTCATGGGACATAGTGAGAGAGCAAGTGACTTGTTGGCACTCGTACATACCGATGTATGTGGACCAATGAGCTCAACGGCCGAGGTGGTTATCGCACTTCATTACCTTTACCGATGACTTTAGTAGATATGGTTATATCTACTTAATGAGGCATAAGTCCGAATCCTTTGAAAAGTTCAAAGAATTCCAGAATGAAGTACGAATCATTTAGGAAAAACAATCAAGTTTCTACGATCGATCGTGGAGGGAATACTTGAGCTAAGAGTTTGGTAATCATCTCGAAAGATTGTGGAATTTTTCCACAGCTTGACTCCGCCAGAACTCCACAATGGAACGGAGTGTCCGAACGGAGAAATCACACCTTGTTGGACATGGTGCGGTCGATGATGAGCCAAAGTGATCTTCCGTTATCCTTCGGGGATATGCTCTTGAAACAATGCGCTCAAACTAAATAGAGTTCCATCTAAGTCGCTTGAAAAGACACCGTATGAGATATGGACAGGGCAACCCCTAGTTTGTCTTTTCTCAAAATTTGGGAATGCGAAGCTTATGTAAAACGTTACGATCGACAAGCTCACACCCAAATCTGACAAGTGCTTCTTTGTGGGATATCCTAAGGAAACTAAGGGATATTACTTTTATAATCGGGAACAAGGCAAAGTGTTTGTCTCCCGACACGGTGTTTTCTTGGAGAAAGAGTTTCTTTCAAGAAGGGTTAGTGGGAGCAGGGTGCATCTTGAAGAAGTTCAAGAAACACCGAAAAATGTTTCGCGACCACGTAACCACAACAGGAGGAGCAAAGTGTTGCGCCACCGCTTGTAGATACACGAGCCCCACGGAGGTCCGAAAGATCACATCGTGCGCCCGACAGTACACAGTGCGGAACAACGTGATATATTGTTGTTGGACAACGATGAGCCTAAGACCTTTGAGGAAGCGATGGTGGGACCCGATTCCAACAAGTGGCTTGGAGCCATGAAATCCGAAATAGAATCCATGTATGACAATCAAGTTTGGTACTTGGTTGATCCACCCGATGGTGTCGAACCATTGAGTGTAAATGGGTTTTTAAGAAAAAGGCCGATATGGATGGAAATGTTCACATCTATAAGGAGTGATTGGTGGCGAAAAGTTTTAAACAGATTCAAGGAGTTGATTATGATGAAACCTTCTCGCCCGTCGCAATGCTTAAATCTATTCGGATTATCCTAGCGATTGCTGCATATTTCGATTATGAGATATGGCACATGGATGTCAAAACAGCTTTCCTAAATGGAAACCTAAGCGAGGATGTATACATGATACAACCTCGGGTTTTGTCGATCCAGAATCGCTCGGAAAGATATGCAAGCTACGAAATCCATTTATGGATTGAAGCAAGCATCTCGGAGTTGGAATATTCGTTTTGATGAAGTAATCAAAGGGTTTGGTTTCATCAAAAATGAAGAAGAGGCCTGTGTTTACAAAAAGGTCAATGGGAGCGCACTTGTATTTCTAATCTTATATGTGGATGACATATTGTTGATTGCAAATGATATCCCTATGCTAGAATCCATCAAGTCCTCATTGAAAAATAGTTTTTCCATGAAAGACTTAGGGGAGGCAGCATACATATTGGGCATTTGGATCCATAGAGATAGATCCAAGAGGCTAATTGGATTAAGCCAAAGTACATACATTGACAAGGTGTTGAAAAGGTTCAACATGCATGATTCCAAGAAAGGTTTCTTGCCCATGTCACATGGCATTAATCTTAGCAAGAATCGTGTCCTCGACACATGATGAGCGGAATAAGATGGGTATGGTTCCATATGCTTCGGCAATTGGATCCATCATGTATGCCATGCTTTGTACACGCCCGCATGTCTCGTACGCTTTGAGTGCTACGAGCAGATACTCGCCGAGATCCAGTGAAGATCACTGGATCGCCGTAAAGAATATCCTTAAGTACTTGAGAAGAACTAAGGATATGTTCCTAGTCTACGGAGGTGAAGAAGAGCTCGTTGTAAGTGGTTACACCGATGCTAGCTTCGAAACAGACAAGGATGATTATAGATCGCAATCTGGGTTCGTGTTTTGCCGAACGGAGGCGCAGTCACTGGAAGAGTTCCAAGCAAGATACCGTTGCTGATTCTACAACGGAGGCCGAGTACATTGCCGCTTCGAAAGCTACAAAGGAGGCCGTTTGGATCAAGAAATTCGTTTCGAGCTTGGTGTGATGACTAGTGCGACCGGTCCAATGTCTCTCTATTGTGATAATAGTGGAGCCATTGCACAAGCCAAGGAGCCGAGGTCACATCAAGTCCAAACACATACTTCGGCATATCATCTCCTCCGCGAGATAGTGGACAGAGGTGATGTCAAGATATGCAAAGTGCACACGGATCTCAACATAGTCGATCCGCCGACAAAACCTCTTCCTCAGCGAAACATGAGGCGCACACAAGAGCAATGGGTATTAGATACTTACATGATTTACTCTAGTGCAAGTGGGAGATTGTTAGTGATATGCCCTAGAGGCAACATGGAGATGTTGGATATCATGGTCAATGTTTATGTATAAATGAATAAAGTGTTATTCGGTTCCATGAAATAGACAACTTGTATTGATCAATAAGTATGTGACTTATTTATGAGACTCTTTATGTATGAATCTATTTCTAAACGATCCTCGATCATATGTCATATTGTTGGAACTAATATGATTCTAAGATCGGCATGTTTATTGATTGATGATCATGTCTCATAGATCATGGGTATGGAGATACCAAATCAATAAACATGGACATATGTGTTAGAGAACACATTGTTGGATAGACCCACCATGAGACACTACAGAATCAATGTGCCATTAGTTAGTCTCGTGTAGTGTTGGTACAAAGTCCTTAGACTCGAGATCACCATGGATTCCAACATGTGTAGTAGCCTACTTTGGGACTACCAAACACTATTCCGTAATCGGATAGTTATAAAGGTAGCTTTCGGGTTTGCTATGAAACATGGAGTGGGATGTGAGTGATCAAGATGGAATTTGCCCCTCCTTTGGAGAGATATCTCTCGGGCCCTCGAGGTACTAGATTATGGAAATGCATGGCCATGCCGAGTTGATTGAGGAGTCAATCAACAAACAGATAATCCAATACGGTTCGAGTGAAAGGTTAAGCTATTGAAGGGATGACACACATCTTGCCTATAGCTTAACTGGTATCGTGAGGCAAAGGGATTTGTGTACACATTACAGTTCGAGCCGATATTATATTCTTGTATACTATGGTGTCAATATGTGCCGCTAGGCGCCGTCAAGGATGTGCCTGGGCCGAGTTGGACTCGAGCCGACGGCCGGCTAAGTTAGACTATAGCCGAAACCGAGTATACCTGAACCAACAGGGTCGCACGCTTAAGGGGATAAGAACAGCATTCGAGTTGGACTCGATACGGCTCGATCGGATAGGGATCCGATCGGATAGAGTCCTATGGGCTTACGACGTATGGGCGGCCAACTCGTGAGATTCGGTAGGATCCGATTCAAAATAGAGTCCCGATCGGCCACTAGTCCTAGTCGGCCAACTCTATATAAAGGAGGGAGGGGTGGAGAGCCGCGACACATCAATTGCATCGCGTTGAACCGAATCCGCAACAGTAGTCGCCGAGATCAAACGCCACGAAACCCTCCCCACTTTCGAGCCAAACCCTAGCCTTGCATCGCGTGCTAGCACACGGGTGTTCGGCGTTCTGCTCCCGACGTGTGGATACCGGTAGAGGCGCTGCTACGTTGCA